>CAKNYM010041701.1:36120-54202 GCA_932195095.1 Andricus curvator
AAAAACTTATTTTAAATAATTTTTTTCTGAAAAAAGATCTTCTCCTTTCGCTCCGCTGGGAATCGAACCTCATAACTTCCGATTGCCGGTCGGGTGCTTTCCAATTGAGCTACTAGAGAAATCGATAGAAGAAACTTTTTTCAGAGAATACACGTATTATTGTATTATTATCTCTCTAGTAGCTCAATGGGAAAGTACCCGGCCGGCAATCGGAAGTTCTGAGATTCGATTCCCAGCGGCGTGAAAGGAGATATTTTTTCAGAAAAAAATTATTTAAAATTATTTTCAATTCGTATCTTCATCTAGTCTGAAAAGACGTTAAAAATTTCTGTTATTCTCTGATGATAATACAGATTCCTTGAAACATTTACAATCATCTAAAATCATCTACAAGCACCTACAAATCACTTTGAATTACTAGAATTCACTTCAAATCACTTTTCTTTGCCTGCAATTACTTTCAATCACCTTTATTCACTTAATATCATTTTCCATTGATTGCAATCATCTGCAATCACTGCATTCATCTGCAGTCACATACATTCACTTGACTTGCAATCAATATCGCTAAACATTTTCTACTTATATGTTTTGCGAAATCTTTATGTGAAAAAACATTATTCAAAATAAGGTTAGATAAAAAAATGACCACTAGGGTGGGCGAAAAAATAGACTTTCGATTTTTTGTGAGTGACACCCTTCTCCCCATTTCGTTTATGAAATTTTAAATGAAAAAAACTCAGTTTTCCAAAAAATATAAAAAAAGGAGTACTTTTTATTAACAAATTTGGGGGCATTTTTCACAAAAAATAAATAATAAAATTTCAACAGATATGAATTTGGACCACTTTACTGACCACCCATTGTTACTAATATTTCCACGATTTGAAATTTCATTGATGTTTCCTCTCAATTAAAAATCAATATCAGGTACAATTTAATTTCCTCTCTCCTCTTCCGTCCTATTTTTTTCAAACAACTCTTAAGCATTTTCTATATCCAAAATGTCAGGGGTCGAGAGGTCAATCGATTTCCGCATGTCTATTGTCTCCAAGAGCTCTCGACTCACATGGGTGATTTTTCGATTACTCTACGCTCCGAATAGAAATAAAAATAAAGAGACATCTTTTTTTAAAAAAAAGCTTCTTACCCTGATCAGTGGGATCTCGAACTGCAGCCTTACAGAGCTCTATACGAGCTGAATGAAGTGGCACGTAGCGATCCTGAGCACTTCCGCAGAGTAAAACGTGTTTGAATTTCTGTAAGTTGCTCTTCTGACTCAACCGGAACATAAAAGATCGCCTGACATCCGAGGAATCTTTCATCGCAAGTTGGAGCAAAGAGCCAGACTTCTTCCATTTCTGCATAAACCACATACCTGCAAATCGAAAAAAAGGACATTCAAACAAGCATTTGCTCTTTTTGTATAAACAGTTACGTACAGCGTAAGACAACCTTATGTGGATGAACTTTAAACAATTAAGCACTACCTTTTTTCGTTAACAATCATTATATATTCATGAAAAAAAAATCTGTCAGTACACTACCGACAGATAGTATCAGACCACTATCCGGGTAACCTATACAAAAAGCGTTGCCTCTGAAAGGTGATGAATTAAATGAGCCCTAGTTGAAGTAATTCGGCCTTGGGATTATTGAGTTATTACGTGAGAAAAACTAAAATAAAATTTGGGTTTTAAGGAATTTTATATTTCAACCTTAATTTTTGGAAGGAACTAGGAAAGTAAATTTATTAATTTGCTATTTTACAGTAGTAATCTTTAGGAATTTACCTTTGATTTAAGCCATTCATGTATTTAGCATGATCGCACAAAAAATTATTATTTCATGAAACCGTAAAGATTTTTCAATTTTCATTTTTTGTCTTTCTCACGTGATTATTCTATACCCACAGGGCCAAATTACTTCAAATAAAGCTCATTTAACGCAGAATTTAATGAGCTTTCAATTTGTTAAAAAAAATTTTTATCTGTTATCTGGACGGCGCTATCACCTATCAAAGTCAAGGTTCATTTTTAATACGTCATCCGGTTATTGGTCCGATACTATTCGATGTACAGTGGCCTGAATCGGGAATTTACATTCTGTTCATAATTCACTGCAGCAAAAAATTCTTAACCGATTTCGATGTTCATTTTGATGAATTCTCAAAATTGAGTACTTCAGAACAACACTAAGTCTGATTTTTTAACTTCATTCTGTGGACCTAATTATTTTAATAAATATAATGTCGAAATTAGACATATGACCAATATTATTTTTTTCTCTGAAGAAATAAGTGAAATGAAATCGCGATGTATCAGAATGAAAGTAGAAATTAAAGTAGAACGTACAATTAAAGTATTAAGTTTATATTTATTACTGGAAAATTCATATTAAAAACTGAGGCGAACAAGATTCACTAAAAACCATGTTTAGTTCTAACATTATTGACAATTAATAATTTAAAATTATGAATTTTTGCTTCATTCCGTTTCTGCGGCCACAGCATGTTATTATTTATAGTTTATTGTAATTAATAGTATATGTACTACCACTAAGAAGTACCACTATCAAGATGCATTAAAGTAATGACAACGAAAAAAATAGCTTATTCAGGCATGAAATAGCTATAGCTTACTATTCATTTAATAATTTGGTAATAAAAATAAGTACTGAGAATTTGTGACACACTTTTTTAATGGAAAATTACCATTGAGGTACCCGCAACACGATTTAGTAAAAACACAAATTTTTCTATTAAAGAATTATAAATTTAATATTTTTTTATAATATTGTTAATAACAATAAAAATTGCAAACTGGTAATACACTTTCCCGGCGAAACATTACCATTAGGATACCTGTAACATTATTCACTAGAAGAAAGAATTTCCGTTAAAACATGCCATATTCAATATTTTGTTTATAATATTTTTATTAACAATAACAATATTAAACATTTACATTTATCTGGCTTTACTAATCATAATTTTCAATTGACTTTTAAGTATTTTCATTTTAAAAAACCGTGTTCCCGACAAAATTAAAAAATGTACAATTTGTTTATTAATATATTCATAACAATATTAACTGTTAATTCATAGTTATTTCTTGTTCTAAACCAACTGAATTGAATCCAAATATAAATATTTAAGTTCCTGAACTATATTTAATTTAATTCTGGTAAAAAGGAATTTAATTTAGCTTTTTTCTTTAGAGAAAGAATAATATTGGTAAAATGTATAATTTTGACGTTCTATTTGTTTAAATAATTAGGTCCACAGAACGAAAAAAAATAACGCTCAGTGTTGTGTATTTTTTCTTATAGTAAGAACGAGATTAATGAAGTTTAATCAATCTGCTCCTCGTAACAAATAATTATACTTTTAAAATTATTACAGAGCATTAATAAAACTTGTGTTATTATAAAATTATCCTTCATGCATTACGTGCTGATATCCAGTATGTACATTACAGGGTTCCCCAAAAATACACTGGAATTTTTTTTTCAAATATTCATGCTTATCCTCCCTCCCCCTTAATATGTTTAAACTTACCATAAAATAAAGTTCTATTTTTTCTAAGAGAAATGATATTCAGACAAGCCCCATGAAGTTTAACACGTATTTCCCATAAGAAGAAAAAGACTTTTTTGTACATTTTATTCAGAATCGTCAATATTAGGTGTATCCAGTTAATCCTCAACATTTCTCTTCATAATTAGCTATAGAATACGCACTAAAAATTACTTTTCGAATTCCATCCACATAAGTCTATTTTATAGGGTCCCAAAAAACCACCCGTAAGTTAAAAGTTTGATTTTTCGAGTCTTTTGCCCTATTTATCATTGTTTTGTGGCTTGTTTTAGTGCAAATCGTTTCTTATACATAAAATACTACTTTCAATAATAATTGGATGTTTAAATACATTTTTTAAACAATTTGTTATTGTTTAAAACTGAAATGTCAAGGAAAAGCTGAAACTTTCAGAAAAAACCGCAACTTTCTAGCATTTCTCTAAGAAAGTTATAAACAATAATAATTTTTTAAACGATTGTCTTTGTTAAATTTCATTAATTATTACTTCACTAAGCAAAAAGTGACAAAAGTTAATAATTTCTGAAAAAACCGCAACTTTCTAGCATTATTCATAGAGAATATTGTTGAAAAAAAATAATAATTAGCTTCAACAATTCTTTTCTTAACTTTAATTGACTCTTGCCTCGGACTGACTGAAAAGTTGAGAAACTCGAAAAAACCAGCGACATTCTAACTCTATTCTAAGAAAAAATTGCGGTAAGCAGTCATAAATTCATTTAACAATTTATTTAAACATCTAATTACCAGTGGAAAGTAGTATTTTATGTATTATAAACAAAAAGTAATTTTTCATTCATATTCTGTGACTAATTTTGAAGAAAAATGTTAAGGGTTAATTCGATTGACCTAATTTGATGATTCTGAATAAAATTTACAAAAACTTATTTTCTTTTAAGAAAAATACGTGTTCAACTTCATAAGGCTTGCGGCATCTTAAAATATCAATTCTTTTTGTTCAAAAAGAACGCATTTATTTTGTTATGGATTCTAACAATTTGGGGGGGGGGGGGACAAACATGAAAACTCGTAGAAAAAATGTGGACGACCCTAAATTGTACATGTCTCCCCTATAGCCTATATCGATTAGTATTAAGTAATGCTGTATAATCTACTTTGATCCACATTTGGTGCCTCATCCAGATTCGGTCCACTTGCTCTTGCTGGTTAATTAAAAATTTTAAAAATTTAATTTTTAATCTACCTGCATTTACGAGCCCGCTCGTATTATATAGAGTGCCTAAGTGAGGTCCGCTCAGGCTGAGAAAAGTATGCAAACGAGGAAGAAGAGGCCTTAACTGGGGACGAGTAAGAGCGCTTCGAATAATGATGGTCCCTAAAGAATGTCCGATGAAGCTTACTTTCGTAGGATTTAATCCAGAAATCTCGATGTGATGAAGAATCTCACCGACTAGGCGATCAGTCATTGTGTCGAAATCCGAGAAAGTATCACCCTTAAAAAATGTAAGCAATGAAAAACAGAAGATACAAGACTATTCAAGGAATTAGGAGCTTTTATTTCTCTTCATAGGATGCTGGAAATAAGCGTTTTTCAAATTAAAAAATAGTATACCATTTTTTCAATTCTGAGATCACACAGACTAGAAATTTAAATTTCAGTCTTCTGAATTCACTTGCATAGGGTCGTTGCAAAAAAATTAATTTGTTTTTCAATTTTAACTTGAAATATAAAAATAGATAACCATTCCGACTATTAGGAAATTAATTTTTGTGAAGTCTCTATTTTTCATTTCATTCTAAAAATCAGGAAAAATTTCATTTATCTCGATATATTCAAGCCAATAATTTTTTTTTTCGATCCAGGTGAATGGTCGAAGGTGTGTACTATGATGATCTAAGTGCCTATGCAGTATACAGTATACACCTCATCCAAAATGATCTTATGTTCGCACACTCAAGTTAAAGTACGGAAAATGGTAAAATTACGAAAAATGTCATTTTTCTTGTTATTTTCAAGCCAATAATTTTTTCAGGTCCATGAAGCTAGCACCTCCACAATCGAAATTCACAAATTTTTTTGTATAATAATTTTGGGCTTTTTTTGGCTTTTTTTGGACTGTATTGCCGATTTTTTGGGCTCCACTACTTTTTTTGAAAATTCAAATTTGGTGTGGAGGTGCTGGCTCTTGAACGCGCCAACAAACAATTTCCAAAAACTACCTCCACCGGAAATGAAACTACTCCCTGTATAAAAACTCAAACTAGGAAGAAACAAAGTACACCACAATTTTGGGCTTATTTTGGGCTCTCAAATGCACGAAACAAAATTTTAAAAACCACCCCCTGTGTGCAAAAAACAACCCCTAAGTAAAAACTCAAACATCAGAAACTCCATTTACAAAGTAAATTTCTAAAAAAGATAATTCTTTGACAAAGTCACATCTGCCCGGTACCAAGGGGTTGCTTTTTAACGTTAAGGATAGGAGCCCAAAATTTGGTGTTGGTATTTTTGAGGAGCCCAAAAATCAGAGACTCTATTCACACTATGAAATTCTAAAAAAGATTATTTTTTGAAAAAGTCATATCTGCTTGGCGTCAAGGGGTTGCTTTTGAACGCTAAGGGTTGGAGCACAAAAATCGGTGTTGGTATTTTTAAGGAGCCCAAAAATCAGAGACTCTTTTCACGCTGTGAAATTCTAAAAAAGATTATTTTTTGGCAAAGTCATATCTGCGTCGTGTCAAGGGGGTTGATTTTGACTTTAAGAGCTGGAGCCCAAAAATCAGTGATGGTAGTTTTGAGGAGCCCAAAAATCAGAGACTCTATTCACACTGTGAAATTCTGAAAAGATTATTTTTTGAATAGTCTCTGATTTTTGGGCTCCTCAAAAATACCAACACCGATTTTTGGACTCCAACCCTTAGCGTTCAAAAGCAACCCCTTGACACCAAGCAGATATGACTTTGTCAAAAAATAATCTTTTTTAGAATTTCATAGCGTGAATAGAGTCTCTGATTTTTGGGCTCCTCAAAAATACCAACACTGATTTTTGGGCTCCAACCCTTAGCGTTCAAAAGCAACCCCCTTGACACGACACAGATATGACTTTGTCAAAGAATAATCTGTTTCAGAATTTCACAGTGTGAATAGAGTCTTTGATTTTTGGGCTCCTTAAAAATACCAACACCGAAGTTTGGTCTCCTACACTTAACGTTAAAAAGCAACCCCTTGGTACCGGGCAGATGTGACTTTGTCAACGAATTATCTTTTTTATAAATTTACTTTGTAAATGGAGTTTCTGATGTTTGAGACTCAGAATTTTATAGGGTGAATAGAGTCTCTGATTTTTGGGCTCCTTGAAAATTCAAATTCGAATTCATAGATAGGCGTTTGATTTTTTAGATATGGAGGTGGTTTTTGCAAACAAAAAATCAAGCATTCGTGAGCCCAAGTAAAGCCCAATACTACTTTCTATTTTGTTTTTTCCATGTTTGAGTTTTTACTTAGGGGTTGTTTTTTTATACATAGAGTGCTTTCGACAATTTTTTTTGGTGCATTCGAGAGCCCAATATAAGCCAAAAACTATGATACAATTTATTTTTTTCAGATGTTATTTTTGACAAGAGGGCGGTTTTTTGCACATAGGGGGGTGGTTCTTTGAATTTTTTTCCGTGCATTTGAGAGCCCAACAGAGGCCCAAAATTGTGGTGTACTTTGTTTCTTCCTAGTTTGAGTTTCTATATAGGGGTAGTTTTATTTTCGGTTGGGGTAGTTTTTGGAAATTGGTTGTTGGCGCGTTCAAGAGCCCAAAAAAAGCCCAAAATTCTGTCGTCTTTGATTTTGAATTTTTCCAAATTTTTATGTAGTGGAGGTGCTGGCTTGGCCAGTCAAGCCAGCACCTCCACACCAAATTTGAATTTTCAAAAAAAGTAGTGGAGCCCAAAAATCGGCAATACAGCCCAAAAAAAACCCAAAATTCTGATACAAAAAAATTTGGGAATTTCGATTGTGGAGGTGCTAGCTTGATGGACCTATTTTTTTCCTGATTCAGTTAAACGGTAAAAGTTGTGTACTATGATGATCTAAGTGCTGAAGATAAACACTGAAGTTAAAATACCAAAAATGGTAAAAATGACAAAAAATTTCATTTTTATCGATATTTTCAAGTCAACTCTTTTTTTCATTCGGGTAAACGGCCAAAGTAGTGTACCATGATTATCTAAGTGCCTATGCAGTATAGATAAGAAAAAAATATTATTGGCTTGAAAATAACAAGAAAAATGAAATTTTTGATAATCAAAAATGAAAAATGACCGTGCTGTGCGAACTTAGAGGATTTTTCTTCTTTCCTTAAACTTTCAGAGAGTTATTTTGACGCCCAGCAGAAACTTTTATGGCCACCCGGAAAAGAAAAGACCAAAATTGATTTTTTTCGATACACCTTTATAGGTATTTATGTACCAGACAGTTAAATTTCCCTGATAATCATTTTTTCGAAAAACCACTAGATCATCACTAGCAATCTAGTATTTTATTGGAAAGTTTTATATTATTACCACTTGTTACCATTTGTAACCAAAGATCCATTATATTGTTATTAGGGCTCTAGTGTTTTTAAGGGAAAATGATTTACAGGGAAATTGAACTTTCTGCTAACCAGTACAAGCGCCGCACCAAAAAATCTCTCAACTGTTTCTCTGATTGGTAGATTCGATAGAATAACTAAAGGTCATTTGATATTTAAAATACTGATTTATATTTCGATTTCCTCCAAAAAAAAGTATTCAAACCACATATTCTTTTACCAATGTAAAGAGTAGGTAATTTATTATTGAAAAATGCAATTATTGTAAATCATGCAATGACCCTATTCAATTTAAATTGAGTTAAATTCATCTTCAATTCACCTGACAGTGAGATAAATTAAATTTATTTTAAATGACTTGAATTTATGTGTAATTTATATATAAACTATCTTCAATTCACACTGTGTTCTATTGAATTCACTTACATATATTAATTGTAATTCAATGAATTCATTAAAACTCTTTTGAAGTTCCGGGAGTTCATTAAAATTGTCTTTAATCCAATACAATTTAGCTTGAATTAAACGGAATTCAGTTTAACTTTCCGTAAATACAATGGAATTCACCTTGACTTAAATTCAATTCAAATTAATTCGCCATGAATTCTATTGAATCCATAATTAACTTGAGCGCAATTGAGTTGAATTCATATTGAGTTTTCTTACTATCAGCTAAAATTGATTGAATTCAATTTATTTAAAACATAAATCAGTTTACCTCGATTGCAATCTAATGAATTAACTAGAATTCAATTAAATTCTATTAAAGCATCTTTATTTAATAGAATTTACCTTAAATCCAAAAGAATTAAACTTTTATTCGCTTTGAATTAGGTAAAATTTATCGTGAAATCTATTGAATTCTATTGAATTCACATTAGTCTTGGTCATACAAATTTCAAAGGATTCAACAGGATTGAATTTCATTGTATTCAATTCATCTAAACTTAACTCGTCTGAATTCAAGGTGACTTCTACTTTATCAGTGAGAATTTAAATGAATTTTACTAAACGTACTTAATTCATCTCAATATTGTAGAAATCGAATAAATTAACTGGAATTCGCCGTAATTAAATTCGATTCCTATGAATTTAGATAAATTTGGTTAGAATGCAATGAATTCAGTCTTCTTAAATATTACTTTAATTTACTTGATTTTTTCTGAATTCATTCAAATTTGGTAGAATTTAACGCACTTTAATTAGGATTACTCCATGTTAATTCACTTAAATTCTCATATAAATTAACTTGAATTCACTTGCATTAATTGAAATTCACTTAACTTCACTTGAATTTATTAGAATCATCTTGCATTCACTTGCAATAATATTCATTGTAGAATCCACCTGAAATTCACTTTGAATTTAATAGAAATTACAACAGAATTGAAGTATATTAAAATAAATTGAAATTATTAAATTATAACTATAAGTATAAATTAACTGGAGTTGACTTGAAATAAATTGTATTTCTACGTATTTATTTGTTTATGGTCCGAAGCAATTACTTCTACCGACTTCTCATCAATTCAATTAAATTCGCTGGAATATCGAATCAGACGAATAATAATCTGATTTGAATTTAAATTCAAATAGATGACTGTTTAAATCATCCAAATTACTATTCGAGGCGAATAATAATTACATTTTTTTTTAAGTACAAGATAAATGAGATGAGTGAAAAAATTATTACCGGTACCGACAATAATATTTCTGGGACAATTTTAAATGATTTGCGCTATATTTTAAAATATTAATTTTCTTAAGATTTGTAGGAAACTTTTAGATGATTTTTTATTTAGAAAAATTAATTGCAAAAAATTGTATAATACTTCAAAAGATTTCTAAAAACGGCAGAAGAAAATCTGGAAGATTTTAAAGCAATTTTTGTTAATTTGAAATATTTTTCAAAAGTTTAGGAAAAATTCGAGTGAGTTCACTATTTTTCCTCTCAAAACGCAAAACTGCACGCGCGCTAGGTATTTCAAGTTGTGACGTCGGCTTGCAAAATGTCTGCACGTTAAGGGCCAAGCAATAATTACAATTTTTCAAAAGCTTTTTAATTAAATAATAAAATCTGTAAAAAAAATGATCGATTTCATTATTTATTTGAATAATATCCAAATAGACTTATGGCGAAAAATAATTTTTTCACCATTCAGACTGAGTGGAATTCACTTTACTTGATGTTAAGTTAATTCAAGTTTTCAAGGTCAGAAGTTCAGGTATCTGAATAGCGTGGACTAAAAAATAAATTTCAAATTGGCTTCCGCAATGGCTTCTTATGGTACGTTCTTAAAAAATAAAACATCTTCCAAATACCTGATTTCTCTCAGACATAAGAAAATCAAGATGCGCCCCAGGAAGTCCCAATTCCAGATATGTCTTGACCAAACGAAGATCCGCCGCATTTCCATCGAGGCCATGAACACAAATGATAAGGTGCGCCCCCTCGGGAGAAAGCAGCCGATATTCGTCGCTGATGTGGAAGTACGGCATCGTTGAAGCCAGAGACGGGTAGTCACTAAGAGGCACATTGGGTCTTAGAGGATGACGAGCGCGCTTACGGAAACGAAACAGCGGGTCGTTTTGCTCTCTAAAGGATTCCGAACTGATAAAACTCAAATATGAAGATAATAAAATCAGTAAACTAAGTCTGAAATACCAAACGCAAAAATTCAGACAGACCAAACACATCATAAAATAAATGAAGCAGAGTTAAATATAAAGCCAAACAATAAATAAACCTAAATAATATATCAACGCACAGAGAGGAGAATTCAAAATTTGTGCTTCAAAGAATTCTTCAGGTCAGATTGAAAGGTTCTAGTTCGAGAGTACCTTTCTATCAGGATTTCTAAAATGGAACCTTTCAAAGCGATAAGAGAAAATTTACTTTTTTGGTGATTGAACTAGCCGATACAAAGCCAAATGGTGTATAAACAAAACCAGGAAACACTCAAATCCCAAAAATCCTGAACCCCAGGAACACCATTAATAATATTTCCAAATCACCTGTAGATTTTTCCTGAGAAGCTCATCTGTCTCTTGAACTCCTCCTTGCACTTCTTAAAATTGATGAAGTCATCCTGAGTCGATTGAAGCAATTCTTTTCCTTCCTGATAGCAATCTAGACAAATATCCCTGGCACTATAAACACTATCCCTATTTCTTTGAGGACTACAGGGAGCAGTTTTATTTTGCTTAGGACTTCTGGCTTTTTTTACTGACTCATAAACGTGATACAAGGGATTGTCAATTGGGACAGGTGGATCTCTGAATTCTTCCGGGGGTGGTGGCTCGTCCTGGAACATTTTGGGTGGAGGGAGTCGGACTTCCTCGTAGGAATTCTCGACAATTGTACCCTTTGGTGACTTTTCCTTCCTAGAGACGATTTTCGAGAGCTTCTGTTTAAGCTGCTCACTTGATATTTTCCCTCGAAGTTGTTCGGAACTTGAGGTATCGCCACTGCTGACCCATCCGGAACATTCAGAGGTGAGGTTGCTGGAACTGGAACTGGGGGTGGGACTACTTGGTTTTGAAGAAGGCGGACTTGGAGGATTTTGGATGATGGGAAGATTGTTTGTGAGGCTGCATTTGCTGTCGCGGATTGGCATACAGGGCAGAGAAACTGCACTGCGAGGTACTACCGTTTTATTTTGAGCTACGGGCACGCTGGCGCACCTCAGTCTTCTAAGATTTAACAATGGCTCTCCTAAAAAGAGAAAAAAATATTTTATTCTAAAGATATTAAATAAATATGCGATGTTCAGAAGAATAATTTGATTCTTAATGTAAAGCCTGACCTTCAGTTGAATCAGAAGGCGTGGTGCCATTTGTTGCCACAGGATCCACAGGAGACTTGATAGGCTCGACCTTTAGGATGATCTTATTGTTATTTTCGACTTCCAAAACACTAGTCACCAGAGTCGAAGCAGGCCTTTGTTTAGGTAGAGGCGCGATTGCAGGATCCTGGTACCCAGGAGGAGGTGGAGCAGGTTTTCTGTTCCTGTGATTACACTTCGTTCCTTCCTCCACTTCTATCGTTGGAGCTGAATGAGGTCTCCTTCCATGTCTGTCTCTCCTTCGCTCTACTCTGGGTTCTGGTTTCGGATCTACTTTTGCTGCAATCACCTCATAAAGATGCTCTTGTGAAGATTCCTGTGTCGTTTTCTCGGCTATAAATCTCATTTGCTTCTCCTCATGACCCAAATTTCCATTTCTGGATATTTTCCCGGTCCTTTCAAAGTTTTCTTCCCTAAAATTTATTTTAAAAGAGGTGTTAGAATATGTAAACCGTTCTAGTACTAAAAAAACTAAATCATCATACCTGAGGTCAGAAAGCTCCTCACGCTTAATATCATCAAACAATCTATCAGTGCTTTTAGGCTTCTTTAAGTTCTTAAGATCATCCTGATTCTTCCCACTCGTGCCATTTGTTCGATACAAAAATGAATCGATTGTGATTCCGGAATGAATTCCATTTGATCTTTTATTCAGAGGATCCACCAGGAGGGAGTGACTACTTGAGTTTATGGTACCATTTGTAACTTCCGGAATTTCTCTGCATCTTGCACCAGAAGAAGCTTTTCCTAAAGTATGATACCTCCGATTCTCGAGGGTATTGGACTGATACTTGTTGCTAGTTTGTTGACCGTGTTTTTTAGCTGGGTCGCGATATGTCACTCTGTCGAGAGTCGCTGTGTAAAGACCTTGAGATTCTGGCAAAAAGCTGCTACCGTTGGTCGTCTTAGCTGAGCCAAAACTGATTTTATCGCTGGTGGTAGGTGCGTGAGGTGGCCGAAGAGCGAGTCGGTGGCTTCTTGGTTCTAATCTTATCCTCCTCGTGTCAAGAGAATGTGTGCCTAGAAGACGAATCAGGGCAAAAAATGGTTATAAATGAAGTTAATGTTGTGAGAAGGAGGCCTTGTTTCATTTCAGTGGCACAGGTCCAAAGAGAGATTGATGAAACATGAATGCCAGATTTTGGTCTCGAATTATGTTTATAGTATAGGGTTTCATTATTTTATTAGGCTTATGAATGAAACTTATTATTGTATTTTGTATTAAAAAAAAAGAAGCTCATATAGATAATAAAATTTTTTACAACTTCTCATAGTTGGAAAACTTAATAAAAATAAAATTGGAATTCCCACTTAGAACGTGAAGCATAAACGTTCGAGCACGAGAGTGAAATAAATACTATTAATCAGCGAGAAGTTCCTTTACAAAAATATAGAAATGCAACTTCAGGTGAAAACTGGTGCTTCACATGGTACGATAAGCTAATACTGCTAACTATCATGAAAAATGTCTTGCCACTGATTACCTTCTGCAAAGAGGCTGCCACTTTTGGACTCCGAGTTCAGGCAGCTAGCCAACTGAGCTAAATCGAGAGTTCCCACGCAAGTGGGCACAGCAAGACTGTGCTCGTACTCTTTGGCCGAGGGTCGATAACCTGGAAAGTGCTCGCCAGACGGTATTTCTGGAAACATCGCTGCCAAGAGGGACGTGATAGACGCTGACTGAGGGTCGACTGGACGATGACAGGAATTTGGCACTAGCAACTGGGTTGATTTGGCTCGAGGTAGAGTGACAATCGGAGTCGATCCCAACGATGGATTCGGCGCTGAACAAGCCTGTTGTCTCGAAGGTGGAATCAGGGTCGCTCCAGAAGGTATCGCTGACCTCGGTCTTCCCCTGGAAGGAACCGTAGTCGGTGGAGTTACGTTCCTACCGCCCCTCTGCTTAGGAAAAAGTTGGGTCGACGCTGACCTGGGCAAGGTCTTCGGTGAAGTCCTTGGCTGAAGGGGGGTAATTTCTGGTCCCAGTTGATCTAGAGATTTGCTATGACGAGCTGGAAGAGTCGATGGTGTCAGCATGAAGCGAGCCTGAATGGAATTGATGTCTGCTGCCCCTTCACTTCTTGGAGACCACACACTCATGTTTCGAGAATCCAAGATTTGGTTCATGCCACAGCTGCAGTCATCTATATTTGGAATTGATTTGAGTTTTCTGAAGTAGTGCAATATTTATAGCGGGACGGACTTTAGACTCAAAACTAGAGAGTTGTGTATTTAGAGAGACTGTCAAATTATTCTATAGATTTTTCTTTGTAGATTTAAAGATTAAGATGGTGCTTAAGATATGGACATGTATTCAAAATTGTATATTCATTCATTTTTTAGGGTACTAATTTGCAGTAGTTATGATCTCACCGCTGTTCCTGTGTCTCTGTTGCATATCAGCGTACTGATCTTCGAATATGATAGGTAAGGTGTGAAGGTCTCCGTCGAGTTCTGGGCAATGGACTGGCAAAGGTGGCAATGAAGCTAGATATCTAGATCTTCTAGCTGCTTCACTCACGGCTTGATAAGATTGATAGTTAGCATCGTAGCAGCCAGCTGCTGAAGTCCTTGGATTTTCCGAAACGAAGAATCCTTCCGCGAATCGTTTTACCTGGAATTGAAAAGGTTTAGCTCTCAAAAAATTTACGATTTTAATCAAATTCCGTGATTGGAATCAAGTATTACGGTTGGAATAAAACTTCAAAATTGAATCCAAACTTCAAAGTTGGGATCTAACTTAATGGTTCGAATCAGACTTTGAGGCTATTAAAAAAATGTTAAATTCCAGGTATAACATTGACTGAACCTACCCTCATTTGATGATGGACTCTAGCTAGATGCTGATGAATAGCATCTCGGCCGGAGAATGCTTCTAAAAAATGCTGCCAGAGAACGATATTTTGAGCGCAAAGCTGTGCGATATCTGCTTCTTCAGTATCTATCATCTAAAACAATAATGAAAGAAATAAGACTGTTTTCCTTTTTTATTCGAACCTTTAGAAACTTTGGAAGAATTTAAGTTTTGTAAAATTTTTAATTTATTACTAACCTTGGTGATTTCTTTGTGAGTATTCTGAGCAACTTCCAAGGTCCTCTGTTGCCAAGAAGGTAGAAGTCTTGCCAGATCAGCCAAATCATTGAGCAAAGATTCGCGCGCGGCTAAAAGCAGCCTTGTAACTTCTTGCTGGACTAGTTTAGCATGCTGAATCCTCGTAGCTGAACCAACACAACGTGTCGTAGTTTCCTAAAAAGAGGATATAAAAAATTCGTGCACCCCTTGAGGAACTAGAAAGAGAGATTCCTGTGAATTCTATTCTGTTGCCTCTTTGCAACTAAAAATGAGACAAGTCACTAGATCATAATAAATTCTTACTATATTTCCGAAGAAGAGATTGTTGTCAGCATTAGCTGCAGGTTGCTTGAACTGCAGCCAGGGTTTGCCTCCTCTTGGAGCACTTAAAAATAAGCCATATTTAATATTCACTTTCAGATCCTGGATCAGATATAACAAAACCATTCTTACCAGCTCTGAACGTAATGAAGAATGCTCTTCCTGAATCAGCAAAAATCGTCAAAGCATGCAACAAAAATCACAAGTTTTGCAAAAGAGCTCTTGATATAAGAATCTGGTCTGACATCGAGGAACTTGATGAAACTTGAAATACCGACTTTATGTATGGCTGATGGAGCGCCACGAGACAGGCGTGAATGGTGATGGATACAGCAGCGAGATGAAAGTAATCGAAGAGCACCGGGAGATGATAGTGCAGGCCCTTTGTGGGGGTGAAATTCAATTGGAGCGCTCTGAAACAATAGCAAAGAATGAAGAAAGTTGGACCCAGTTGATTTTATATATAAGTGAAAAATATAATCGGTGATCAGTGAATCTGTGAGCTTCTTTGTTCCACACTAATCATTACATTTCTTGGTTGAGGAGGATTTTGGTTATTCTGAGAATAATTATGATCTGGAATTAGGATGATGAGGCTGATGATGATGATGATGAAGAATGTGGGGGAGGAGACGCTGGTGAGAATAGTGACGATTAAGAGGTTGAGGGAGATGGTGATGTCAGTGATGAAGATGAAAATAGAGTTAGTGTAAACGATGAGGATAACGAGATTTTTAAGGATACTGATAAAGACAAAGATGAAGATTATGAGGATAAGCCAGATTAGAAGATTAATGAGGTATATAATGATACTGATGATGATGAAAATTAAGAGGTTGAAGAATATGGTAAGGATGGAGGATAATGAAGACGAAGTTCGAGATAATGAAAATGATAAGAACTATATTACTTTTTATGCTTTTTTCAGAATATTTTTTACACTAGCATAAGGCTAAGGCGTTTCGTGATGACAGTTCATTCTCTAAGGTTAATAAGGTTAATTGTACATGTGATAAGGGTGAAGTTGAAGAGGTGGAGCAAGATGATGAAGTTAGTGATGAAGATAAAAATTACAGGGACAAGGATGAGGATAGTAATCATAAAAACAAAGTTGATGAGGGAGATAAGAATAATGATAATGATGAAGATGTAGAGTTTGAAGAATATGAATTAATGATAAAAATAAAGACGTCAAGGAATAGGATGCGGGTGGAGAAGATAAAGAAGGAGATAATGGAAATTAGGAGGATCATGAACATGAACATGAGGAAGATGATGAAGGGACGTTGAATTATTAAATAATATTTGAACGTTTTAATTAATAAAGATGGAGATAATTAGAATGAGAATAAAGAAAATGAGAATTACTGCAATGAAGAACATGTGAGGAGGGTGATATGTTTTATGAGGCTAATGAGATGAATTATGAAGTTTGCGAGGAAGGAGTCGGTAATGGGAACAATGAATATGGAAGAGCATGAGGAGGAAGATTATGGTGCTGATAAGGTTGATTATGAAAAGGAAGATAATTAGGATGAGGAAGATGAAGATTTTGAGGAAGGAGCCGATGATGAGTCTGATGAAACTAACAAAGCTAACGAGGTTGAAGAAGATAATGACATTGGTGTATAATGAGAATGATAATAATGATGAAGTTAATTATGAAGATTAAAATAATGTGGATGATGACGAGAAAAACTAACACCATCCTTATCATTCTCATTAATGTTGATGATAAAGGTCTAAGGATTAAATTCTAGGAAGAGAGGAATGGTGATTGCAAGTGGGAATCGGAAACTCACCTCGATGATACGCAAGCCATATTTCCGGGCTGAGTCGGCTCACTGAACCATAACTCCACTCCGAGATTAAAGTGGGTACGAGCGAGGACCTCCTCGATCTTGTGACTGTGCACGAGTACGTGCGCACGAAACAAGACCGACGTGCCGAGTGTCACCTCCTCATTTCGATAGAAAATCTGAAAACGCTTGCTCGTACCTGGAGCTTCCAACGAGTCTGAAAAACAAAAACATGTTTGAGTCATCAAACTTTTGGATTGAAATCAAGCTTTAATATTTAAATTCAACTTGAGGATTGGTATCAATCTCTTGATTGGAGGATGGAATCAAACAAAGTTCAAGTAAAACTTTTGAATATCAAAATTTGAAACTTGAAATTCGGAAATAATTAAAGTTAAGCACACTCATCTAGAAATCATGAATTACAGTTTGAAACACTAAAATTTAATTCAATATTTAAAACTAAGTTTAACAAAGTTTCGGTTAGACTGGTTTAACATAATTAATTAATTTAATAATTAATAACTGGCCTTAAAATAATAACATCTCTAAAAATAATAATTTTGATCGAAATTAAGGAAATACAAGTTCTGAAATTTTCACTGGTGAACTGCGATAGCTCAATTGGCAGAGCACCTCACATGTAATGAGTTGGTTGCTAGTTCAAATCCAGTTCGCAGTGAATTTTTTAGAACTTAATTTCTCGCGTTTTAATTTAATTTCGCATAATAAAAATTAATTTTGATATAGTATATTATCTACTTATCAACGATTCTATAACAGAGACCTCTATTGAATCTAACATCAAAAATACTGGTATTAGGCCTTCAAAAAGATTTCTATCATATTAAACCAGTCTAACCGAAACTTTGTTGAACTTAGTTTCAAATATTGAATTAATA
>CAKNYM010041702.1:0-14765 GCA_932195095.1 Andricus curvator
AAGGATTTCAATAATTTGAAAGAGTTTCAAAGGATTGGAAATATTTTGGGGTGCTTTTAAAAATTGCAAGGGATTTTGAAGAGTTTAAAAAATTTCAAGGAATTCTAAAATATTGTGAAGGATTTTAAATATCTTAGGGTATTTTGAAAGATCCTATGAATTTTTGAATTGATTTCAGTAATTTAATGTTACTCATAGGATTTGAATTATTTTATGGTATTTTAGAAGATCTAAAGCATTTTCAAGAGCTTTAAAATGTTTCAATTGATTTCCAAAGGTTTGAAAGGATTTGCTAACTTTAACAGTATTTCAAAAGATTCTAAGGAATGTTCAATTGGTTTCAGAGGATTTGAAATATTTTAGAGTATTTAAAAAGATTCTAAAGCATTTTCAAGTGATTTGACAAAATTTGCATGGGGTATTGTATCGAAGAGTTTTCTAAAATTTCGAAAATATAGATCGATTTAATAGGACCTATGCCAGGTTTTAGGATATATCAGAAGATTTCAAGCAATTTTGAATTTATTTCGGTAACCTAATAAGATTTGCAATGATTTAAAATATTATAAAGTATTTCTAAAGACTTTAATGCACTTTCAAGATATTATTAATTTTTTAGGGAATTTTAAAGGCTTTGAATGACTTTAAGAGGAATGAACAAATTTTTCTAAGAGTTTAAAGAATTTGTTTACAACTTTGGAATATATGAAACTATTTCATAGGACTTGCGAGGTTTCAATATATTTTAGAATATTTAAATGAATTTTATGCGATTTCCGAAGATTTCAATGATTTTAATGGATTTTAAAAGCTCCCAAGGTATTTTCAAAAATTTTCCAGGATTCAAGAAAATACTTTAAAATGTCATATAATTTCACGGGATTTTATAATATTTTACTGTACTTTAAGAAATTCATTAACAAGAAGTGAGGGGTTTTTTAGGTTTTCATAGATTTGTAGAGATTTTCAAATATGTTTTGCAATTAATTTGAATTCACCCTGAATTGTTACTCATTCATTCAGAATTATTTTATTATGTCTTTCGAATTTTGTTGATTTACCTGAATTCTTTTGAATTAAATCAATAATTCTATTCTGTTCAATGGATATTTTTTTTCAGTTTGTGTTTAATTCGTCTTGAAGTGTTTTAACCTCATTTTGAATTCTTCAACATTCAATAAAATTCTTTTGAATTCCCTTGTATTTTTCCAAAATCATTTTAAAATTACTAAAATCAATTACATTTTTTGGTGTTTTAAATTTTTTCCAATTTATTTCCATGTTTTAAATTTTAACTTTAATTCTTTGAAGTTTTATGAATTGAATTTTTCGAAATGCTTTCAAATCCAAAAGAACATCAGTCACACTATTGATGCACATATTTACTTTAAGTCACTTTTTGGATTAGAAATGAGTCTTGCTGCAAAAAACGTCGAATTAAAAATTATTGCTGCGCACTCCCGAGATTTTCTCTGGACGTCTGCTTTTATACAACTTCGCATTCAAAATACAATACTTTCGAATAATTTTCAATCCGACGTTTTTTGTAGGGCAATTTCTCTGCTTTTTTCGGTTTGAATAGGTCACTATTCTTAAATAAATTAGGCTGTAGCCGCCCTTAGAATAATAAACTACAAATTCAGGCCTCGGGCTCAAAACACACTATTGACACTATTTGACACTTTTTTCAAGCAATGACGCTGTTTTACTACTATTTTGAAAAAAATACACTAAAGACACTATTTTCCAATCAAAAACACGAATTGATCAACCAATATAGATTTTTTGAATAATAAAAAATTGACAAATTTTCGCAAAAGGAAAAAAAAAATATTGTTTGAAAAGTTTTTGTTCGATTTAGCTTTTAATAAGAAAGATACTGTAACGTTTATAAAGGCCTGGAAAGTTCTATCCACAGGATAATTTTCTTCTTATAATAAAAGAATTTAATCATTTTGATGTAAACAACAGATACGATAAAAATGTTCATGTATAAAAAAACTATACTAAAATACATTTTACTTTTTCGTAATATCGTGCATCATTTATGATAAAAATTAGAAAATTAATTTTTCATGAAAAAAATTTACTACATCTCTCAATGCATAATAAAATATTAGTGGCGAAGGATTATTATAGAGTATAAAGAGCAATAATTGCGGAGCAAATAGACAATTTAAAATTTTGTTATTATATTTCTTGAAAACTGAAAGATTGGTAATTACTGCCACTATTCTATGTATCATTCATTTTTTTAAACTTTGTAAAGCTTATATAATTATGAAAATTAATATTATTCGCAGTATTTATCAATTTGAAATTTATATGCGCATATACATGTTAAAACACATATTTCACAATTTATTTTATAAATAACATTTCTTTTAATTTATAAAATAAAAAATCTATTACGGCAATATAATTTACAAATAAGTGTTGAACAAATATAAGAGCCGATTATAATAAATTGAATTATAATTATATTCACAATTTTTTCAAGATGATAACGGTGGCAGAATTTACCTACAAATAAATTATGAAAAATCCATTACTCCTTTAGCTTCAACAGAGAAAAAATATGAAAAGGAGCTCCTTATGGAAGGCTACGTACAAGGCACTACATGTAGTGCCTTCTAATTATTTTTTACAAATATTTTGTAACATTAATTAATAATAAATAACATGGAAAAAATAAGTATTTGGTTTATTCTTTTTCATACCAAAAATTAATAGGCGCGCGCCTTGGCGCGCGCAAGACTACTAGTGTAAGCAAGTATACCATTAAGCGATTTCCCTTTCAGGGTAGGCGTGACACTACCCGATTCCGGTAGTGTTTCTAGGTGGATAGTTTCTTGCAGTAAATAACTACAAGTGTGTATTTGATTATTGTATTTTTAATAAATGAATAATATTTATTGAAAAACAATTTCTTCATTTTTAAATTTGTGAATTCCATAATTCGGGAATTTTTTGCTTTGGATATTTTCTGTCGAGAATCTTCCAGATTCCAGTTCGGTAATATTATAAACTGTTGGAAAATTTTATAATTTCGGGAATATTATTATTCGAAAATTTACCAATTCGGCAATTTGTTAGTGTCGGAGATTTCATTTTTCGAGATTTTTTAGTCATTCCTTTCGGAATTTCTTTAATCGTGCCATATTTTTATACCTTCTTTTAAAATTATGTAATTTTTCAAAATAAAAAGTCAGAATTTAATTTCGAAATCATCAAAAGTATCAATTTTCTTTTAAATTATTTAAAACCTTTTCAAATTATTTTTGAAATTTTGTCGGAACTTTTAAGTATCTTTTAAACTGATTCCCATTTTCCCTAAACTTTTTGTAAAATCCTGCGAAAGAAAATTGCCTCAAAAGCTTCCATATTTCTTTCCAAATTTGTAAATCTTTTGAAATGTTTGGAAATATTTTTAAACATTCTTTTAAAGTTATGTTCTTTTTTGAAATAAAAAGTCTTTTTAAATATCCCAGAAATCTTTTTAAAACATTTTTGTTAAATTTTTCAAAATTTTTGAGAAGCTCCTAATTTTTGTTGTTGGAAACATTCAAAAACCTTCAACTTATTCGAATTTTTCCGAAATTAATCGTTGTTCAACTATTATTTACAAATCAAAATTCAACACTTTTACTTTCAAATTACAAATTAAAAAAATAGAGAAATTATAATTGTAACATTCAAAGTTTAAATTTATCACTCTGAAATTGTGACAATTCAGTTTCGAATTGTTTAATATTGACAATTGTTTTTTTTTTTTAATTAAAAAATTCCAAATTGAATGGATTAAAAGTGGAATATTTTATACTAAAACAATACTTGAATAAGATTTTGATTTTCGAATTAAATTAGTTTAAATTTTAACGTTAAAATATGTAAATTATATAACTTTGAACAGATCCAGAATCGTCTTGTAAAATCAATTACTGTTCAATTTTTAATACTCGAGCTACATTTCTAAAAGCATGAGTTAATTTATATTTACAGCTGATCAATTTAAAAAGTTTTGTTATTTTCCGGTCAAAAAATAGATTCACTTTCATTTCCCGATTTTTTCCGGTCGCGAGTCTAGCTCAATGTTTAGAACAACTTTCATGTTTTTGAAAAAGTAATTTTTCGGTTCTAACTTCCGGGACAATCATTTTATTCCTTGAAAGATTTTCTACAATTCTCGTGGTTAATTTTTTATTTTAAGAAAAGTATGTAAAAATTATACTATTTTTATTTCTACAAACAATATTTTTCTTCAATAAAATTGTTGTAGTAAAAGCGTTTCGAAGAGTTTTTTTTAATCTTTTGAGAAATAAAATAAATATTTATAGGTCGACCAAGGTTAATTTTCGTTACAAAATTTTCCTTCAATCTCATTTTTTCCCGTTGTTTTTACTATAGTACAATTTAGGTTTGTACATATATTTGGGCGAAGAAATCCGTTGTATAGTTTGACAAATATTCTTTATAAATCAATATTTTGTACAGAAAATTACCTTGAGTGACCTTTAATTATTATTTTATAAACGTAATATAATATATAATAATAATAATAATAATAATAATAATAATAATAATATAACATAATCCATGAGTGACAGAACGAAATCAGAAACAATAATAATGTCAATTTATTCAGAAACAAGCACTTTGAACAAAATTGACCTTGAGCGAACATTAAATATATATTTTTCAATTTTGACAAAACTCAGGTGTTCTTTTCTCACAAATAAAAAAATAATTTGTGGGGGTGCTAAATTATTAAACTAGCAGTGAATTCGATCTTGAGTGTTTCCACTTTGTTTGTATTTATAATTATATGCACTCAAAAAAATGTCTGGTTAAATAAACCACAATTCTGGTTAAATATGCCCTTCCTATTTTTTTTTGGTTAGACTAACCAGAAAAAATAGTAAGGGCATATTTAACCAGAATTGTGGTTGATTTAACCAGACATTTTTTTGAGTGTAGTGCTCATTTCACGAGCACTTTGCTTCCCGTTAACAAATGTATTTACTTCCTCATAGAGGAAGCATTAGTTATTTTTTTTTAATAATAGACAAACCAAAGTCTTCATTTTGCTCAATTTAAAAATAGAAATGTACAAAAAATACAAAATAATACAAAAAATTTTTTAATTTAAAGACAAATCAAATTTTGTATTCGAAATGATAATTTTTCGAGCTGGAAAAGGGAAGGGAAAAGTTCTGTCGCGCCATATCCCTTTTCCAGCTTTGTGATTTCTTTACAAAAATTGTCAGAATTACTCTATTTAAAAATTTATAATCAAAAAGTCTTTTCTATTCATGCGTCAACTTTGAATTATGTCTATGAAAAAAGTTTTTCTGTTTGAAACAGATGATTCAAATATTATAAATGAGCATAACTTCCCTACTCTTTAATAAAATGTATTAATATTGTAAGTCAATCGATTCGTCTTGAACCAAGGAATCTTTTATATTCTTGCACCAAATTTGAATTATGTTGAAGAAAAAAGTTTTACTATAAAAAACCGTATTTTTAAACATTATGCATTACCATAGCTTCCTTACTCTTCAACAAAATTTATCAATATTATAGGTCAATCGATTCGACTCGAATCAACACCTATTTTCTGTTCTTGCATCAACTCTGAATTATGTTAATGAAAAAAGTTTTACTATAAAAAACCGATTTTCAAAATATATAAATTACCGTAACTTCCCTACGCTTTAATAAAATGTATTAATATTATAGGTCAATCGATTCGTCTCGAACCAATGTCCGTTTTACTATAAAAAACCGAATTTAAAAATATTATTGAGTGCTAAAAAAAATGCAATAAATATTTTTAGAAATCCCTTGGTCAGTTTCATGATATTAGTGAGGAAAATAAGCCCTCCAAATTTCATCAATTTCTGTGCAACCGTTTTCTAGTTATCGTGTTCACAAAAAAGTGTGACATCCACGCATCCACACACACATCCGGACAATTCCTTAGAACATTGTATTAGACATTTTTACATTGAGGAAGGTTTAATTGAATGAATTAGAAATTTTTTGAAAATGTTACCATTACAAAGCTTCTTCTATGAGGAAGCAAAAATAGATAAAACTTGAAAAAGCACCCTTTTAAAGAGCTTTTTAAACTAAACATTTGTTCAGGTTATTGAAGCACTCCTAATTTTCAATAGTCCTACTTTCAAATTTATCTGAAGATATACGGTTTAAGTCGTTCTAAAATAATCATTCAAGTATTAAAAGACGTTCATTTCTAATTCTGCAACTTTACACGATTTTAATTTGTAACTAAATAATTTGAAATGTTTTAATCTAAAATTATCGAAAACTTTCAATTCAAAAATTCTTGCATATTTAAATAGCTTTAAATGCCAAATTATTCAATATAGTGCACTTTTTCATGTTTGACCTACAAGTATTCAGTTTTAAAGGTTATAAATTACAATTGTGAAAAATAAGTAAAATATTTTAATTAATTTATAGTTTGAACCAAAAACATTTGTATACTTCAATCTAAATGCAGCTGAAAACATTGAATTTAAAATGCGTTGAATTCAAGATATATTTCGAAAAGAAAACTGAAAGCAGAGGATCGACTCTCAAAAGAAGCGACTAAAGTAAGAAAGTATTTTCACATATTTAACCTTTAAATTTAAACTTTGGAATTTTTCGCGTTGTAGCAATTTCGAATCTCAGGATTTGTTATTGTTAACCTAAATTATAACGACAATTGTGAAAATTGAAACAATAAGCCTGCATTCTGAAAATGAGGAAATTTTAATGTTAAAATTTAAATTATCAAATTGAAGCCTTAAAAATTAACAAAGTTTCAGTGATTATTTTGTAAATTGTATTAGAATCGTAAAAGAGTATAATTAGTTCGGAATCGAAAGACATACAGCAAAGATATATAATATATTTGCATACAGCTCAGTTATCCGCGCAAAAAGAAATGTTTCAACAATTTCTTGTTTGCAGAGTTTTTAGATTTTCGGAAGTTTACATTTTTTTACATACCTATAGGTACGACCTCTATAGAGATAAAAAAAGATACCCAATTTTTTCTCATTTTAATAACTTATTTTCTGAGAGATAATTCCTATTAAATTCACCCCCGCTTACAAGTCATCGAAATGCACTAGGGAAAAATCGCCAAGACCCAGGAATACAAATCAGATATACAGCGAATTAAAATTTTTTTAACTTTTATATTAAATGGGATTATCTTTGTAACTTGTGATTTCAAAAATTTGCACATAATCATTTTTTTTAAATAAATACTGTAGGACAAAATCGAAAAGATCCAGGTCTCAAAATTATAATTACAGCAAATTTTGTGTACTTCTAGGGACGACTGAAATATCCCGCAAATAAAATTCCCGACTCTGTAAAACTCCCGAATAATAAAATTCCCGAACAGTTTATAATAATACCGAATTTTAAAATTCCCTACATACAATTGCCGAATTCTAAAATATCCGAACTAGAATTTCCATAATTATAAAATTCATGTATCTTCATAATTAAACAATTGTTTCTTAATAAATATTATTTATTAGAAAGGCAATAATAAAATATTTTTATCAAATAAATTTTTGTTTAATATTTAAAGTTTTAAAAAATTGTTTGAATTTAAAATAAAAATAACCCTACAAAAATTGTATAAAAAAATTAATGTAAAAAAAAGCGTGTGCTTCAAACGGAAAACAAATTTCTCCCTAAATTTTCTTCGAACCAAACATGATCCAGACCAACTTTGCAGGATTCAAATCAGCACTAATTTATTTCGAAGTTTGTTTTTAATTTTTTTTTAAATCAATAATTCGATTTTTGAGAACATTTTTTGTAATTTAAAAAAATACTATGTACATTTTCAACCAAAATTTTTTTTCTTCCAGAAATATATTTTTTTCAATTATTGTTATTTTAAAGTCAAACAATATTTTGTTTAAACTTTAAACATTAAAAAAGATTTTTCTTTGGTATATAGATATTTGATTATTTTAATTAAAAGAATCATTTATCAAAGACATTTTTTTTCAGCACTGGTTCATGATTTATCTCGAAATTTCTTTTCAGTTTTTTTTAAATAAAAAATTCGGTTTTCGAGAAAAGTTTATTTATAATTTTTTAGAAAGACTATGTACAAAAAACCTATCTCAAGCTTCAGACCGTCCAAAATTCTATATATTAAATGCAATCAATTTTCGGTTCAGTCTAGTAATAAAAATTAAACTCCAAAGTACAAAAAATTATAATTTAAAATATCATATCTATCATTCATAGAAGAAGCATGAACGTACGTATCAGAAATTATAATAATATTCAACAATCAAATATAAACATAATTATCTCTTGTTATCTCTATTATATATTTTACTATATTATTGTATTACTTTCACAATTCAGTTTATTTATCACCATCATATCAGTGCTTCTATCATTATTAATTTTTTATTAATTTTTTCAGAAACGTATTTCGGGTGTGCCTAGACATTGTGCCATTTATTATTATATTCGGAAGTGCGGTGTTCTGTTTATGAAGCGATACATGCGATACATGTCGAACTTTTCTAACCTTAAAAAATCTTTCAACTGCTTTACCGTCATATTTTACGAAGAATGAGAAAACCAGCTCTCGACTTCGTAGTACGGTGAGGGCAGCACCTCAATATGGCAGAAAATGTGATGTCCTATATATATCGCTCCCCCACTCTGACACCCCGTACCGCATCTACGTTTATAATATCTTTGGCCGACCCTACCCAATGTCACTTTACAATGTCATAATGAAATAGCAAATAGATCATTTGCTTCCTTAAAGAAGAAGGATTAATTATGAAATAAAATTGTAAATCTCAATTTTTCCAATATTATAACTGATTAAAATTTTCTTAATCTTCAATAAAATATATTAATATTATAGAACAATGGATTTGTTTCGAGTCAAGGAATATTATGTTTGCATGCATTAACTGTGAATTATGATAATGAAAAAAAGTTTGAAATATAAAAAACAATTTTTCAAGTAGTAAAAACGTGCTAAAAATGCAATTAACATTTTTTGAAATCCTTGTGTCTGATTTAAGTTATTAGTGGTAAAAATAAACCGTACGAATTTTATCAATTTATCTGCAACTATTCTCAAGTTATCGTGTTCACAAAAAAGTGTAGCATCAACACACAGGCACACACAAAATGTAAATATCTAATACAAGCTTCAGAACATTGCATTAGACATTTATCGACTGACGAAAGTTAAATTAAATGAATTAAAGTTTTTTCGAAAATGTAACTATTACAAAGCTTTCTCTATGAGGAAGCAAAATAAATTGAAAGAAATATTTTCTTATATTTATAATAATTTGGAATTTTAACTGTTAAAAATTTATTATACGTAGATATAAAGGATCAACCTCGTATAAACCCTTACGTAAGGACATAAATGTGCACAATTGGGCAAGTGAGATCTGTGCACGTGTACAGTTGGGCAAGGGACATCTGTGCACGTGCACAGTTGGACAAGTGACAACAGTGCACGTACACAGTTAGAAAAGTGACATCTGTGCACGTCCAAGACCACAGGAGCCCATCTGTGCACGTCTAAATTTCGCCGTGCACAGTTGTCACTTGGACAACTGTGCACGTGCACAGATGTTACTTGGACAACTTTGCACGTCGAAATTTAAACGTGCACAGTTGTCACTTGGATAACTGTGCACGTGCACAAATGGTACTTGGACAACTGTACACGTCGAAATTTCGACGTGCACAGATGGGCTCCTGTGGTCTTGGACGTGCACAGATGGACGTGCACATTTGTCCGTCCGGCCATCGACGTGCACAGTTGGGCACGTGCAAAGTTGCTACGTGCAAAGTTGTCCGTCGCCGCTAGTTGCGAAGGAGTAGCTGCAGAATATGGTCGGCTTTACACCGACGAGCGGAAGGTTTGTTTCACGCGCGTAGAACTGTTGGTGGGAGAGAAATTTTCGCCTCGGAGCGCTCGTGAAGGAAGGGTTGCCAACTTATAAAATTCATGTACTCCAGCTGATGGAAACTGTCGGTAACGTAGGTCATCATGGGTAATGATGAACACAAGCCTAAGATTCAGACGGTTCTTCTAAACTTTGAATGATCTAATAATTTTAAAAGTGTTTATTGTACCAAAAAACGTACTCGGTGCTGCCTGTTAAAAAGGGGATTCGGATAATTTACTGACTGGAGTCGTAAGTACTAGTTTTTATATAAATTAGGCAAAAAAAACATAACCTAAAATATTTACTGTCTTGTTACCACTCTGAGTTTTTATTTAAACAAGTACTTACGACTCCAGTCAGTAATCAGTCCGAATCCCTTTCTCAACAGGCAGCACCAAATACGTTTTTGGCAAAATAAACACTTTTAAAATTATTAAAATTTAAAAAGAAAACAGTCGAAGTATGTGACTTGTGTTGTGTGCGTCATTTGCATCATTACCCACCGACAGTTACCGGCAGTGTCGATCAGCTGGAATATCTGAATTTTATCAGTTGGCAACCCTTCTTTCACGCGCTTTCCGAGGCGAAAGTTTCTCTCCCCCCAACCGTTCTACGCGCGTGAAACTAACCTTCCGCTTGTCGGTGTAAAGCCGACCTATGACGAGTCTCGGCTCATCGCAGCGAATACCACGAGTCTCGCCAGGAGTATAACCGAATGGCACGAATACATTCGCGTAAAGAGCGTTCACACACGCGCAGAAAATACTCACGTATACTGCGCGCATGCGCACAATTTGTAAACAGAGCAACGTGGTTGTGTTTCTCGTTGTGTTTAGTTTAGCGTGAGAGCGTTCGTTATTTCGTGCAATCCGAGGTGCAATCATTGTTAAAATTATATTTTAAAAACCAAAAAACCATATAAAACGATTCTATTTATATTTTTTGTGCTCATTTATTGAGCAGTTTGCTTCCTGATTATGATGAAGTTGCAAATTCATTAGCTTCTTCATAGAGGAAGCATCTACCATCTTTCTTCCCCTTACATACATATGCTTTGATAAAATTCAATATTTTGAAAAATCCTTGGGCACGTTTTAAGATATTGGTGGTGCAAATAAACCCTTCGAATTTCATCAATTTATAAACAACTGTCTTTAAGCTATAGTGACGACAAAAAACGTCGACATCCATACAATTAATTAGAATGTTGTATTACACTCGGTATTTACACATTTATCAACTGAGGAAAGTTTAATGAAACCACCATTAAACCATTTTTTAAATATTGGAAAATATAACGACTACCAAGCTTCCTCTATGAGGAACTCGATGAGGAAGCAAAAACATGAAATAATAAAAGCATTATACTTCCATCTACACCTCGATCTACACTCAGAAAAAAGTTTTTTTGATTCAAACAAAATTTGTTTGAATCAAACAAATTATCACTTTGATATGGGGGCAAACAAATATTTATTTGATCCAAATAAATTTTGTTTGAATTGATTTAAATTAATTAAAATTAAATAAATGTTTTGTTAATTGAAGTAAGAAACATGTTCCGTTGAATAATATAATTCAAACAAAATTTTGTGTTAAATTTAAACAAACTTTTTTCTGAGTATAGTAATTTTTTTTGCAATGAATTTATAATTATATATTGTTAAAAAATTAGGGCTAAATATTGAACACAGAAACGACTTATTGATATTAAGAATCCTAACAAGAGCCTCGACGCCAGCAATATACTAAGATCACGAGTCATTGCATTTCTTGAAAATAAGGACGAATAAGAAGCGAGTAGGATGCAGTACCACCGAGTACACTGTTAAAAAAGCGGAGTTAAAATCAACTCCGAAGCATACCCTATAAAAGTCCCACTGTTTTGAGTAAACGGCAAGCGGAGTTGATGAAGACGAGTTAAAATGTAACTCTTGGAAAAGAACTCCCTTACTGCACTGTCCGGAGTTACTTCAATCAACTCCGTCCTGACCCTATAGTTGTCCCACGACACCATCAGAAGTTGATTTTAAGGAGTAAATATAGCTAAAAAGGAACGCTGAAGGGAGTATGTCGCGTCGGTGCGATTTGTTATTTAATATTTAGAAAAAAGATTTGTAAAAAACGAAAAAAGAGTGATCTATTGCAACCAGACAAAGCGGGTGAAAATTGTATATATGAATCAGAATTGGGATATGAAGAATTCATAAACGCCGGTAAGTAATAAGTATAATTGTATATAATAATAATTATGAACATATCCATGATGCTTTTGAATCTTTTTGTACGATTTAAAAAACTCGTGTGGATTATTCTTGTTAAAATTGGTAAATAAGACAAATAAGTTCATTTAGAAACCTTTTATTATTAAAAATTACTACTCAAGCCACTTGCTCAGAAATGTCAAGGAATATTTTTTGAATGCTCCGAAAGCGTATTAAGAACAAATTTCCACGCATTTCTTTATCAATTTTAAAAGGAATAATCCAAACGAGTTTTCTAAATCGTACAAAAAGATTCAAAAGCATCATGGATATGTTAATAATTAATAAAATATATACAATGATACTTACCGGCGACTATGAGTTCTTCGTATCCCAATTCTGATTCATATATACAATTTTCACTCACTTTGTCTGGTTGCCATAGCTCACTCTTTTTATCGCCAACATATTGCACTTTTTTAAAAATTAAATCACAAATCGCACTGACGCGACACGCAACCATCTAGAATTCTGGATTCTAGAATTTTCATGTTTCGAGTTCGCAGTTTCACAGGCGTTGACTTGCGGCCATGATGTGGCGAACAACTGCGAAGAGAGTGTTTTGCAAGGTTTCTGCGAACGCAGCTCCGAACATAAACTCTATAAGAAGTCCCTCCACGACTCTTTAACTCCGGATTGAGCATGGGTTAAGATTTTGTTTCTGTGCGGTGCGAATTAATTATATTCACTCTGAATGCACTTCAGAACCTTTTGCTCACTGTATTTTACTCTAGAGTAAAATATGCGGAGTTGTATGTATTCGTTACTGAGTCGATTTTATACTCCGAAAAATTGTACTCTCAACTCCGCTAGCCATTAACTCCTCAAATTTTTAACAGTGTAGACTGCAGTAATCGAGTGTTTCAGGCGCTAGCCGGCGCTAGCGCTGAAATACTCTGCGAAATACTGTGAAATAGTGCCGAGTTTTGGCTTTATCTATTTACAGTATTTCCATGCCCGAAACTTACTACTTGCTAATTTCAGAACAAATAACAGATGAAATAATTTGAATATATTTCATATATGTAATTTATTAAGAATATATTCGAGAGTGAATAGCCCCTCGTGTACTACAAATAAGGGTCGGGGAACGTGAGATCTGTCCCTCGCACATGAAAAAGGTAGACGTGCTTGCTTACCGTATACACGAGCTTCACAAACTTCATTTGTGGGATTTATTGATTCTAATTTATTACAGTCAAAAAGCAAATCGTTTCTTTTCATCTCAAGAAATTTTGGTTTGTTCATATGACCTAATCGTCCATGCCAAATTTTATATGAGTTTAACGATGTGTTATTATTATCAGTTGTTATTTTATTACACATCTTTTTCCTCAATTGAAATTCTATGTATAGTAAAGAATTTTGTAACTCACCGGTCGCCAGGGTTTGGTTACCCATTTTTATAGCAATGCTACCCCTGTCGCCGAAAACTACATTCATGCTTGCCTGCTGCAAGCGACGAACGGAGAGCAAGTTGCACGGGACAGCCGGTGCATAGATAACGTTGTCCAGGGCCCCAGTTACTCCTAGATTAGTCACAACTTTTATGACTCCTTTCTTCGTCGCAGCAATCATCAAACAGTAATAACTGATCGCCAAGAGGAATATCATCCTTGATTTTGAAGTTTGCCATCTTCTTTTAACGGCAATTTTAAATGCAGCACTTTTCCGATCATACACTGAATCGAGTTTGTGAATTACGTCATGTGCGCTTTCTTCTTCAGTTACAGTTAGTACTAATGAGTTATGCAAATGTCTTCTAATTATGCCCTTTGCAATGCTTTCCTTTTTCTCCCATTCGTCATCTATTGTATCTGGAAGTGGACGATCAAGAACTGCCGGAGGCTTCTTCATCTTCAATTAATCCGCGAATTCGGTGTTTCCATAAACTGTAGTTTTCACCGTGGAAAAGTATTATTCCCGGATCTTTCTTTGTTTTGGCACTAATTTTCACTGGCTACACTAGCACGAGTTCACTTACAAAGTTTTATTGTCTATCACTTTCAGTTTTAACTTTATTTGATTATTTATTCAGCTGTTTATAAGGTATCTGGGTAAATAACCTATTGGGATATAGTAATAGTTAAATAGTGATTTAATGAAATAAACGTCTCAACTTATTAGAGAGCATCGTGTGACTGACTAACTTGACGCATTGATCCACTACAGAGGGACTCGTAGACATAACACATACATAGACAGGAGGCAAATGGCTGAAAACTCACAAATCTTGACAATACCATTACATGAGCGAAATTAATAGAAAGAAAACATTAAAAATAAATAACTTTGCAAAAATAAATAAATAAATTACCAAGCTAACTGAAAAGAACAAAAACACTGGAAGTTTTTTTCTTTAAATTTTTTTTTTTTTTTCTTAACATATTCAGTTTTTTCTGAGGTTCTTTAGCGTTACATTAATAAATTCTACGTTTTCCAACACGTTAAGAGTAAAAATATTCTGCTAATGATTAGTAGTTAAGTGGATACATTATTGTTTGTTTGATTTTAAATA
>CAKNYM010041702.1:14775-33035 GCA_932195095.1 Andricus curvator
TTAAATTTTGTCGATTTTACTGGTCAAATAATTTTTTTTTTTTTTTTTTTTGAGAAACGAGAAAAAATCTGCCACGGCCCGGATTCAAACCGGCAATCGCCGCTATTCACGAGTGGAGCGTTCAACCAATTACGCCACCGGGATCACAGCAGATTTTTTCTTGTTTCTTCTATTTCACAGGATGACGCATATCAGCATTTTAATAACCTGTGAAAATTTGTCAACGAATAATTCTAATCGGAGTGATTCTCGAATCTTTCTCAACGCTGCACTCGTGAACAGTGGCGATTTCCGGTTCGAATCCGAGCCGAGGCAGATTTTTTCTCGTTTCTCAAAAAATCATTTGGCCAGTAGAATCGACAGAATTTAACATCAGAAATTTACTAATTAACCTGGTCGACAACCTAACATCAATTTTCAAAATTATATTGAAGGATTCAAGAATTATTCTCATTAGAATTATTCGTGGAAAAATTTTCACAGGCTATTAAAATGCTGATATGCGTCATCCTGTGAAATAGGAGAAACAAGAACTTCAGACCGAGTCTAAATTTTCGGAAAGTCCGTACGTTTATCTACGTTTATCACACGGTCGAGTCTAAACGTACGGACCTGGAATGGGGAAGGGAGCATAGATTGTGTCCGGACGTATAGACACTTCCATGAAATGAAAAAATTAGTAAAAGTAGGCGCCGAGTGCCTACAAGGTAGGGTATCTTAGCCTATATCTCTCTATCAATTTTGGGCCCTATTTCAATTTTTGACCCCATGCTAAATTTGAGTTCTACATCTATTTTGGGCCCTATGTCTATTTTGGACCCTATTTCAATTTGCACCCTATGCCAATTTTGGGCGCTATATCAATTTCGGGCCCTATATCAGTTGTGGGTCCTATATCAATTTTGGATTCTGTATCAGTTTTGGGCCCTATATCGATTTCGGGTCATATATCAATTTTGGGCCCTATGTCGAATTTGGATCCTATGTCAATTTCGGACCCTATGTTGAATTTGGGCCATATGTCAAGTTTGAGCGTCAATGCACCGGAGTCATGTAAATGTATTTAGGTAATAGGTAGTTGTATCGATTCACCTCGCGATGGGCGAATCGCTACACTTCAGGCCCTTTATAGAATGGGGTTTACAGTTTTGAATGTCGAGGCCCAACAATTTAATATTTTTGTCTAATATCTTGCTTACGTCATCTAAACAGTAATATCTTAAACCTCTCCGTGACAGTTTTTCGTAAAAATGTTTATATTTTGTTTCATAAAAAAAAATTTAATAAAAAAAAATTGAGAAATGTTGTAGAAATTTTCAAAAATTTTCAGAACAAGTTACAGAAACAAATACCTTAACTGAAGGATATCAAACCATAACGGTCTGCCATTTTTGTAAACCCGTTTTTGTTACCAAAACGCATACCCCAGTAAAATGGTTTGCCCTTAAATAAATTGAAACTTTTTTTTATAAAAACATAATTAATCAAATTTAAGGGAAAAATAAATCAATAGAATAGAAAAATAAAAGAAATCTAATTACACTTTTATATTTTTCCCCTTAAATTTATTGATATTTATAAATATGACAGCCTAAAAGAATTACTTCATTAATCCAGTGCTTTAAAACGAAACATTTCCTTCCCAATGAATAATATAAATATATAAAAAGAGATTACTATGATTCCCATTTTTAATTTCACACTTTAATCACTGGAGAAAATAATAATCAGAGAGGCATTGAGTTTGAAATGTTTTCTTTAAAAGACGCAAATTTGTATGTTTGAGCTACCTACTCTCTAAATCTGAATCAGTGAAAAATCACTGACTGTCAATGAAATCTCACTGATTCAAATAGCTAGAATCCGGTCACTGACAACCAGTGAAAAGTTACTTATTCATTCAGTGAAAGTTTCACTTTTGAGAGTTGGCAGCACTGCACCACGTCAATTTAGCAGTCATAATAAAATAAGATTTTAGTAGATTCAATGAAACAATCATAGTAAAAACTTGACACCCATAAATATGATCAAATATTAAAAAATGCGAAAGGATTTGATGCTTCTAAATGACAAAAAACCTCACATATTTCTTTACATTCAAGATTAGACTATCATGTACACACCCGTCAAGTAAGTACTTTTTATACGAGTTAGAGTATATTTTTCCCGCAGTAAATTCAGCACACTTACAGTCCAAAAATTCAAAAATTTATTTCCTAAAAAAATTATTTTTGCTACTTAAGTTCACGCCTACCCCGAAAGGGAAATGGCTTAATGGTATAATAATAATAAAAAAGTAAAAGAATAACCACGCTTTACTTTGAAACTTAGAGGTAATGTCTCGCATGATTCACTCTGGTGTTACTGAATTGATTAGTGAAAAGTCCGGAATCAGTGATTAATCAGTGAAATGTCCAACTACTATTTCAATCAGTGAATTTTTCACTGATTCATATTTAGAGAGTAATTAGCTCGACTTATTGACATTGATATGGATGATTATTATTTTAAAAAATCGCTTATAATATGGTCACTTCTTTGATTGCCATGTGTGATATTGCCATGAAAACTTGTTCATAAAGAGAGAAAATGATATTATTACATAAACACAGAAAATTATTTAATTAGCTCACAGCTGCATATTCGCGGTTTTTACTTGGTGGTTATTCACTACTGCGAATCTTGGTATTTGCCACCAGAATAAATAATGTTCGAACAAAAATTATTGTGGGTGTTATACGTTGTACATTTGCATATATTTTATTAAAAATATGACACGGGTAATTTGGATATTGGTTATCGTTATTTTTTATGCACCTGAAGATTTCCATTATTACTGCAAATATTAACTGATTTTCATGAATCTTTTTTTCAACTTTCTTCTAATTATATAAATAAATCAATTCAGCTAACCAAAATTGAATAAAGCCATGCTTCATAATTTCAGTTTTTGTAAACTGGATTCAATGCACAAATGTATAATAAAAAAATCTGCCCGCTTCGCGGGCACATTCTCATCGCGCGCTTCGCGCGTGGCTCGCTTCGCTCGCAAGTTTGAGCGCGCCTAGGGCGCGCAACTGTTGGATCTCGCGCTTCGCGCTCGATCATATATTTATCTCGCGCTTCGCGCTCGATTATGTATTCACCTCGCGCTACGCGCTCGGGCGTATCTACATCGCGCTTTACGCTCGGTTGCTCTAGATTTTTCAACTTCGTGTTCGACTTCGATGAAAAGAAAAAGTTTGTTTGCAAATATTATAAAATTATCAAAACCTCTACATATTAAGTGATTGTTAAATTTGTTTTTATTTTAGACTGAAAAGGAACTTCATTTACTCAAGGTTCTATCGACCTTAAGGAACACATTCTCATCCAGACACTCGCGCTTCGCGCTCGATATTTGATTTGAAAATCATTTGAACCTTGCGTTCCACGCTCGGTTCTGTGCATTTGATTTTTCTATTTTCAATGCTGTTTTTTACGAATAAAACAAAAACTACGCGTCATATCAAAAAGTGAATGATAAGAAATTTGTAGATCTTTTTTGGGTGCACAATTTTGGTGGAATGATCTTTTCTCGTATCTTCCATAGTTTCACAGCAAAATGGAATTTTTGATTATTTTTTTGTGCGATCAAAATTTGAATTTTTTATTTTTCAAAAAATTCAAAAAGTTGTTAGGAAAATATTATAGGGCGTTCAGAAAGAAACGTTTTTCTCCTCTTGACTTTTTTTCATATCGTGCGTTTTTCGGCTTAAAATGTACATTTTCGTTTGTTTTTTGGAATTTTGAAAATGCTATAACTCCAGTAATTTTTGTTTTATCACGAAAAGTCATCAGAATATTTTGTACGTCATTTTGCGTACTACTAACAACCATACATCGAATTTTTAAATCTTCAAAAAAAGTGGTCTCAAAAATTTTCAAAATGTGCTCACTTTTTGAATTTTCATCCAAAATAGCTGGTTAACGAACTCGTTCTCTATTTTTCGGCCATAAAAAAGTGTGCCAAAGCTCAATCAAATCTGATCATTTTTTCGAAAGTTATCGTGGCTACAGACAGACAGACAGACACCTTGGTAAAAACCGTTTTTTCTGGCTCAGGGGGTCTCAAAACGTGGAGATTTGATGAAAACCGACTATGTCAAATTTTACATAAAACCAATACCTTCTCATTAGAATGAGAATGTAAAAAATTGTTAACTTGTAAAGTTAAATTGTTATAAACAAATTGTATTACCAAATAATCGATATTCGGGAATATTCGTCTTCAAAGTATATTTCTGCGAAAAAATTGCTTATTTTTACCATTAGGATGATACGTGGTCATTGAAATTTAAGATTAGATGTTATTAATCAATTCTATTAGCACAGTGCTCGTCGAGCCGTCTTAGCGAGTAGACGTGTGCCTTCGCCTCTGTGAGTTTGGTTTGTTTACCTCGCTTACTGTATATGTGCGAGCGGCGCGTCGTGTGAGTGTCTTGTGGTGTGCGGTCGGTGCTTATACACTCCTTGCGAGCCATCAGCAGTTTTCATAACTGCTATGCTCTCTGACAATGGGTTCCAATGATGGAGGCCCTACTCCCAAGTCTAATATCCTAGTTCCTAATATCTCAAGTTCCTCTACCCTATCGATGATTATATTGACGGCCTTGAAAAACTAATCGATGTTAGTCATATCAAATTTATGTCCAAAATCGCTGGTGGCCGTGTATATATCTTCTTATCATCAACATCCACAGTAGACAGCTTAGAAAATCTAAAGGTCACAATTAGGGATCATCAGTTGTGCATTCGTCCTCTAATCGAAAGAAATAAACGTGTCGTTATCTCTAACGTTAACCGAGTGATTCGAAATCAAGTGTTGATTCAGGCTCTCAGCGAAAAAGGGATCCAATTGGTCTCGCAGATTCACTTCATTCGAGCGAACACAAGTAAACCCGGGCGCTCTCACATTCTTTCATTCCGAAGCCAGGTCTATATCAAGGAGGAGGTAGAGGCCCTGCTTCCCGAATCATTACAAATAAATTTCAATAGCACCAACTACTGGATATACTTAAGCACCGACCCTACTAGCGGATTTGTTTGTCATCAAACCGGGCATATAGTTAAACAGTGCCCGAAGAATTCCCCTTCACCCCATCCACAGACAGCAGTAAACACAGATACTACTCTGAGCCAAAAACCCAACAGAAATTCTCAACCGCCTATGGATATCGATACCGAGGAAATCGCTGCTTCACCCGATCTTTCAACGCAATCTTCGAATGTAATTCCACCTGAAATTTCTCCAAAAAGAGCTCTGTCACTCTCTGACCCATCGCCAACCCTCCACGCAAATCTTCATCACAAGCGAAACCACCCGAGAAGAAGAAAGCTAAAAAAGAAATTAGCTCCTCCTCTGAGGACTTTCCGGCATTAAACTTGGATGTTTTAGACGAGGCTCTACTGGCGGTGAAAAATGAATTGACTGTCAATCCTCAAGCGCATCCCCTCAGCTACGCCGAATTTAAAAACTTCTTGTCGGAAACATACGGCAAAAGGCACATCTCTGACAGAGCGCTTAAATACACGTCACATCTCTCGCTTTTGGCAACTATGTGCCATGATCTAAAATGTCTCATACCTAACTCGAATCTCAGAAACAGATGTTCTAAATTAGCCAAAAAGCTGAGGCTTTTCAACTTTAGGGAGTCAGATACTGGCGGCGATTCGGATAATCTTTCATGAACGTGCCTCTCACGAATAAGGATGAACATTTCTCCACCGATATCAAAGCTTTATTCTGGAACTGCAGGGGTATCAATCAAAGACGTGAAGAAATTCCCAAAATACTCAAGAAAATCGACATTTTGGTGTGTGTTGAATCGTGGCTTAACTCCGATGAAGATCAAAATCGTAGCCTACACTTCGCTGGATTCAAAACTCTTCGCAAAGACCGTCTGCATAAAAAAGGTAGGGGCATCATTGCTTTCATTAAAAACAATCTTTCGTATATACAGTTAAATAATTTATGCTCTCCTAATCCTGCGTTTGAAGTTCTAGGTTTCAAGCTTACCAACATCACTCCCAATATTGTTTTTCATGCTTACTACAGAGCTCCAGGTTTAAAACATTCTCAATTAGATTGGAACTCAGTCTTCGATAACATGCCTCATAATAGTAACACCATCATTATGGGTGATTTCAATGCACACCATGTTGCGTGGAATTGTAAAGCCTCTGATCGGAACGGCGAAAAACTTCTCTCGGCTCACTCTGATTCTGATACCTTTTTACATAATTTTGATTCGTTCACGTACTTTCATAATAACTCTAATTATTTTTCTAACCTCGACCTCGTTTTTTCCTCCAATTGCATTTCTGATAAAATTAACGTTCTTATTAATGATGAGACTTGGAGCTCTGATCACTTCTCCATTTTCATTGACATTAATGTCAACAAAAGCATCTATCGTAAAAAATCTTTTAATATTAAATCCACTTGCACCGACTGGCAAAAAGTAGCTTTAAATCTAGATGAAAATTATAACAAGTTATTAACTGATGACTACGAATCTTCCAATTCTTGCGAAAAATATACTATTTTCACTGATATTATTAAAAATGCCATTCGGTCCAATACTGCAGTTAAAAAAATTGTAAACAATAACGTCCACAGAAATCCAGTTCCCTGGTGGGATTCGGAATGCGATAAGGTTAAAAGACTTAGAAGGGCTGCTCTTAAAAAATGGCGTCTTTCTGAAAAACAATCTGATTTTATACAATACAAAAAAGCATCTGCAGTAGCTCGCCAAACTTTTAAACTTATTAAAAGAGTCAATTTTCGCACCTTTGCTGAATCACTGAACTTTAACATTAATCAAAAATACGTATGGGATAAAAGCAAATTACTAAAAAATAAATGGACTAAAATCTCACCTACTAGTATTTCCGAAAACCATGAGAACTCTGGCTCTATTAATGACACTCTCGATCGTATCAGCCCGAACTGGTGTCAAAATAATCCATCGATTTTACCCAATTGTCAAGCTAACCCTCTTCTCGAATCTTTGTTTAATTTCGCGGAATTTAATGTTGCCCTCAGCAGTAAAAGCTCCAGGTCCTCTTGCGGTGTCGACGGGCTTGACTATGAAGCTATTCAACGACTACCATTTAAGTACAAACTCATCTTAGTCGACATATTTAACGCCTTATATCAGTGTGGCTCTTTTCCGGCTGAGTGGAAACAATCTTATATTCATTTTATTAATAAACCTAATGGTAAAGGTGTCAGACCAATTGCTCTTACTTCGTGTCTTTACAAGGTCTTCGAAACTATGTTGAAAAATAAATTGCAATGGTGGGTCGAAACTAATAATATTCTTCCTAATTTTCAAACCGGATTTAGGAAAGCTCAATCCACCATTGACAATCTAATTGGCTTAACTCTAGACATAGAAGAGGCTTTCTTCGAAAAAAAGGATGTTCTTGCTGCCTTTCTAGACATCGAGGCCGCCTTTGATAACGTGAACGTAGAAATACTCCTTGTAAAGCTAGCCGAAATTGGCTGTCCTCTCAATTTCATTAAATTCATTCAACACCTTACATGGGAAAGAGTGATTCACTCACAAGTGCTCGAAAATAAAACCAGAACTGTTAGCAAGGGTGTTCCTCAAGGAGGGGTTTTGAGCCCGTTATTGTTCTGTATATATGGTACATAGCCTCCATTTGTAATCAGCTACCTGAATCTGTCAAAATAGCTAAATTCGCAGACGACATTCCGCTTTACTGCGCTTTACTTCTCGAAAAATCAATTAATATTATTTCTGTTAACCTCCAGAAGATTGGTTTAGATATAGCTCCTTCAAAAACCGTTTTCATGCACTTTAATAAAACTGGTACAAAACCGGGTGAGTCTTCTATCCAAGTCAAAAACTGTGTTATTCACTCTAGTGAAACTGCACGTTTTCTCGGGATTCTTTTTGATTATCAGCTCACCTTCAAACAACATACTAGTGCTATTAGTAAAAAGACTCAAAGAGCGAACAATATTTTAAACTACTTGCGTGGTGTTAAGTGGGGCTCAAGCCCGGGCACGTTACTCATACTTTACAAAAGCTATGTTCGCTCGATCCTAGAATATGGCTGCTTTGTTTACCATCCGAACGCACTCGAACAATCTAGGGATCTTGAAAAAATTCAATATGCGTCTATTAGACTAGCGCTCGGTTATCGAAACAGTACGCCCACTAATATTCTATTGTCAGAATCCAAGCTTCCGTTCATTGAAGAAAGTGTCATTTTCTCGTGTAAAAACTATATCAACAAAGTAATGTCTAATTCCGGCCTCATTGCACATAAAACTATCTTGAAGATTTTCAATAAAACTCATAACAATTTTAATAAGCTTAAGAATAGCAAACGTCTACTTATCAGACGCATTAAAAACTCCAATTTTAATAACGAAGTAGTGCAAACTAGCAGTAGATATGGCATTTACCAGTATAGTCTTGAGACTCTTTTTAATACTATCGATATTGATACTGATTTCGGTCGTATGCTCAATAAATCAGATAATCCCAACACTCTTATTCTCAACTGTCTCATCGCTAATAATGCTTATGCGATTTTTACGGACGGCAGTAAGATTCCCGATGGAATTTCGGTTTCAACTACAGTTATCAATAGTCTTCACAGTTCTGCATCTATCTTTACTGCTGAATGTCTTGCTATCAACGAAGCAGTCAAGCTAGCTATCAATTACCCTAATCAAAATGCAATAATTTTCACCGATTCTCTGAGTGCGCTGTTATCCCTTAAAAACATCAGTCTTAGTATCAAAACTAATCCTTTTGTTATTAAAATTAGGCAAAATATTCACTATTTTCAGAATGTGACTTCAAACAATAGTAGTATTCAACTCGTCTGGATCCCAGCGCACTCAGGAATTCTCGGCAATGACAAAGCTGACAACCTAGCAAAAACTGCAACCGCTATTGCTGCTAATTATGAACTGCGAATACCGTTTACTGATCTTAAAATGTATCTGAAAAGTGCTGCTCGCAACAAAACTCTCCATTTGCTTTGTGAGGAAGGAACAAGTAAGGGGAAACTTTATTTTGAACACTATCACAGTAATGATGCCAAACCGTGGTTCACCAAATTTAAACTTTCGCGCAAGGTTATAACCACTATCAATCGCTGCAGATCTGGTCATTACAATTTGAAGTCCTCTCTTTTCAAGATCGGTCTATGCAGAGACACTGTTTGCGATTGTAACTACGAGGTACAAGATCTTGATCACATACTATGGCAATGTCCCCTGTTCGAAGGCCAAAGATCTAAATTCATTGCAAGTCTCAAATCACTAAACTTGTTCCTTCCATCTTCCAGCATAGTATTATTAAGTATTTTAAACGCTAAAATTGCTCGGTCTCTATGTAAGTTTCTCGATGACTGTAACCTAGCTATATAATTTATAATCTGTGTAACTTACTTGTACTTCCATTAATATGTATGATATTTTTTTCAGCAAAATAACCCTCTCTCTGGGTTACAATTGCTTTAATAAATAAAAATAAATAAAAATAATAATTCTATAAGCAAATTATATAAACAACTGTACATTGCAGACAATAGGCAAAAAGCAAAAAGCTCTTTTCATGCATTTTGAGATAATTATACTATTATACTAGAGCGGACGCCCATAACGTACCGCGGGGTGTTTCGCTGCTGCCGCGAATGTGAGTGTCTGTTGTATCGTTTAAATAATCAAAAGTGGTTAACAATAGAATGGATTCTGATTTCATAAAAAAGAAACATGTTCACTTTTTAAATTAAATATCAGCATAATGATATAATATGTCACAATACACAATGCCTCTTCCATCACCAATTGATACTATTCACAGAAAAAGTTGTGTTAAAGTAAACGCATGATCCTCTTGGAATTATCATCATCGGAAACATTTTCATTATTGGCGAGAGGAACTTCATGATTCATATCATGAAGATCTAAGTTATTAGCTGCAGAAACCTCTTGAGGACTATTTGATTGCTTTTCTGAGAGCAACTGCAATTCTTTTCTGCAAACCCAACACAGTTTTGCATTAAATGGAATGTTAGCAGGCAACTTCTTTAGTTGATTTTTAAGAAAGTTTTTGAAGCGGGTTACACCCGTGTGGAACAATTTTGTGGCGCTGTGCTGTTTCTGTCTAGTCCGCCTTGAGTCGACACTGGCGCGCTACAGACTGACTGTCCAGTGGCTAGACTGGGATGTAACGCTCGCATCGACTTGCCACTGGACAGTTTAGCTATGTAGGCGCTATCTTACATGCCTAGACGTATCTAGTTATCCTACATAAGCTCTAGATTGCAAATTTAATTATTTCTTTAACTATACAAATAATCAAAATCTATAAATAAATGAGAAAATGTTTTTTATCTGTTTATTCTTTATCTTCATCGTCTGACATTATTTTCTTGATACTTTCATTCACTTTTTTTACTCTTAGAGCGCGGTGGCCATCCTAATCTATTGCGTTTGTGATCACAGGTCCTAGCATTTTTAGGAATTTCTTTTCAGTTACACTTTATTGTGCAACTTGTACCTTTTTGTTATAATATGTAAAAGGAAAAATACCCGTGTAAAATTTTGAAGATAGACAAATGATTTTAGCATGATAAATAAAAAATATATATTTTTAGAATCTTACCGAGCATACACTTGTATAACCCTGTGTCCTTAAAAATCAAAGTTTTTTGTTCCGTTTTTTTAACGGCATTAAACAGAATGACTAATTCTAGTGCTACACGGAGAAACCTTTTGCTGTAATATTTGCTAAAAATCAGACTAGATTTTACTACTTCTAGTTTGCAATGGAGGGACAGAGCGGAACTTTTGTAATGTTTACTACTTCGAGTAGTAACTGGTAACTACATCCCGAACTACAAAATTAATTGGAATCAAATCTAAAAATGTTACATTTATTTCAAAAAAGGTTTGAAGTATTTACAAACCTCTGTAGTAAACCAGCAAGCAATGTATTACAGCCACTTACTGCAATATTTGCAAACAACTGTAGTAACGTCGAGAGAGACTGGCGCACTGATTTAGTAAATGACTTAGTAAAAATTGGTACAGTCGGATTAGCAGACGAAAAAAATAAACCCAACACGCGCCCCGTCGCGTTGAAGGTCACGACACACTTACTCTTTTACACAAGCATACGACGTACATGCTGACTATAGGCCTACAGGAGTAGTACATATGATTATATAAATGCAGTTTATAAATTTATTATATACATACAGGAATATTATATTACAAGCTGAAACAGAAAAATGTGATTAATATAGGGCTTGTGGGAATCGAACACGGGTCTCCGACGCGGCAGCACGGCGATATTCCATCCTGCTAAACCAGATTATGCGATTCAGAAATTTATCGCCTCTATGAAGTAAATGCCTAGCACTTCAATTAATTTTCATTAAATCATTCATTGATTGTTCACAGGCTTTCGAATTATCATAATTTATTGTAATAAGGATCTGAACTGAAGATTTCCAAACTGTAATTAGCAAGTTGAAAATGAAATAAAATTTATACTTTTAAAATAAAAATATTCAAAATGAACAATTTTTAAGTTAGAATCATGAAATTAAAATTTTTAATTGACAGTTGGTTCATTTTAAACGTTGTGTTGTGCCGTTGTGTTGTTCGGCTCACATCGTTCACACTCGGCTGCGCTCGGTCCAACGCTAGGCTCGCTTACGAAGTAACTTACTAATATTCCAGAGCAATCTACCCAATTTGTCTTACTCTATAATGCAAGAAATAGGAAGTGCCATGGTACAATTCATATTCCTACAGACAATAGTAGTTCCTCTTACAAATTTAGTTTTTTATGTTATTTTAGATACTTATTACTTCTATTCTTTTAATACAATTTAATAATGTCTCTACTAATTTATCCTATCCAGGATTTTGCTACAGAAAATACTAAGAATTGGTATTATCAACACGAAACTTTCATATGAAAATAGTACAGCTTACTACCACTGTATTAAAATATAAAAATTATCGCCTTTGTCCCTCCATTGTAACCTAATTTAGTAACTTTTCCAGTACAAAGTTTCTCCGTGTAGGTAGTTTTTTAGAATATTCAACTGCGTACGGGATAATGAGCCGGTTCTATCCATGAGATCATTGAATGTTTGTTTCTGCAAAAGATGAAGACCTCTTGAAAAAACCTCAAACTGAAGGACTTTTCATAGAAGCAGGAAAAATAGAAGCAGAATTAATTTTCATGTATTTTGGAATGTTCTTTGAATTGTAATAAAAATATTTTTTTCAGAAACACCACAAATATTATGTGAAACAAATTACATGTTTAAGGCATTTATTTAAACAATAATTTGTATAAGGTTTCAAACTCTTTCAATTCTGCAAAGGGTAAAGCTAATTCGTACTTATCAGCAAAACTCCGTGGCAGATCTAGATTGATACCATTTGCAAGTAGCAATGCTTCAAGATCTCGCAGCTTCCGTTGCGTCTCTTTATTATCAAGATATATGACATGCAATGCTTTCATTATCTTCAGAAACAGTAAAACGGGATTTTCTGTGAATAAAATAATAAAATATTATTATTTTCTTTTAAATTAGGTTAAACAGCAAAGCATTAGTTAATTGACGGAATGACGATAATATACATTATGTTATTTTCATACGTTTTTCTTCAGCAGTAATCCCTGCTCCGAATATTTAAAAAAATTCATCCCTTTTCTCAGTGGGAGGTTCTAAAATGTATATAATAAAAAATAATTCACTATAATATTGTTTATACATTTTAGAATATTCTTGTGTAGCAATTAACATTTTAACGTACTAGTTGACAATAAAATTATTTAGAACTGGAAGTAATAAACATATCATATTTGTGCCTTAGGGGCCGTCCATAAACTATGTTAACAATTTTGTGGTATTTTTTTAAAAGGTCCCGCCTCGTTGAGGACTGTAGTTTTTGCTTGACCCCCCCCCCCCCAATTAATTTACTTGTTGGTTAAATACAGATTTCACGTTTATCCTGCATTTCTTCGCGTTTCTAGTGAGTTCAGTTACCAATATGCCTGCGTGGAGAAACATGGTGTTTTTTCACAAAAACCAAACCAAATAGTAAAATTTCAAAGCCAAAGAATAAATTTTTTAGACAACAGTTGAATTTTGAACACAAAAAGTTAAATTTTTTAAAAGAAGTTCACTTTCAAGCAAGAACGATTAATTTTGAACCAAGAAATATGACTTTTCTTCCAATAAATATGAAGTTTCAATCCAATAAATATGCATTTGCAATAAAAAATTAGGCGTTTTCAACCAAACAGTTTTATTTTCGATTAAAAAAGATCATTTAAGAAAAAGAGTTGAATTTTCAACCAAATGGTTGAGTTTTTAACCAAATAGCTGAATTTTTAATCTGCTACGATGAATTTTCAACTAAGATTAATTTTCTACTAAAAGAAAATTTTCAACAATGTATATGAATTCACAATTATATATTTGAAGTTTCCAATAAAAAAGATTATTCTTCAACCAAAAATGGAATAGATAAATTTTAAGTTAAAGAAAATTACTTTCTAAAAACAGAAAAAAAATTATATTCAACCCTTTGAATTTAACGAAAAAGACTAATTTTTAACAAAATATTTTTATCCTAAAACAAATAGATGGTTTTCAACTGAGAAGATTAATTTTCTACCCAAAAAGACGAATTTTCTGTGAAATAATATAATTTTCAACTTATAAAGGATACATTTTTTTCCCAAAAATATAATAGTTACTTTTTCAAATAAAAACTTAATTTTTAATAAAAAAAAGATTTCTCAGCAGAATAATTAAACTTTCAACAGAAGAGATGACTATGAATAAAAATTAAGTTTTAACAATGTAGTTTAACTTTCAGCCAAGTAGTTGAATTTTTAACCAAAAAAGACGAATGTTGAATCAAATTGTTAAATTTTAACCCAAAAAGATAAATTTTCTTAAGAAGATTAATGATCTACCTGCTACCAAAACAGACAAATTTTTACCAAAATACATGAATTTTCAGCAAATTTGTTGAATATTTTTAAAAGCACGAATTATCAACAAAAAAACGGTTGAATTTTGAAGCCAAAAATGTTATTTTTCAACAAAAAAGTCAATTCTCTACCTAACAGTTAAATTCTCAAACAAATAGTTGAATTTTTCACCAAATAGTTGAATTTGTAACCTAATAGGTACATTTTCAACCTATACAGATGAATTTTCAACCGAATACTTGAGTTTACAAAAACAAAAAAAAAATGATCAACCAAACAGTTGCATTTACAACCCGAGAATCTGAACTTTCAATCAAATAGTTTAATTTTCTACCAAATTGTTAAATTTTCAAGCTAAGAAGACGAATTTTCAACAAAGTAGTTGAGTTTTCAACGAAACATGTAATAGCTGACATTTCAACTATAGAAGATTTTCATTTAAAATAACAAACTGGTGAATCCTTAACCAAAGGATGTACAAGTATGTTGAAACTAGTATCTTTCATAGTCGAAGGAAATTGGCGGATTAAATAAAAATCAAAACCTTACTCATTTGCTTACATTTTGGACGCTTACCACTACTGTTATTGAGTTTTTTCAGATTTTTTGGTAAAAGCGTCAACTTTTTCTTTTCCTTATCATGAGAAGATCCATAATCGTCTATCATTGATTCTTCTGAGGCTACAAAAGAATATTAAGGATGTACAAGGGTACACTAGTTACCCCAAGTTCAAAAACGAGCATTGTTCAAAATGATTGATAAAATCAAGGAAAATATTCCTATTGTTAATTCTAACTGTATACCATTAAGCCATTTCCCTTTCAGGGTAGGCGTGACACTACCCGATTCGAGTAGTGTTTCTAGGTTAGTTTCTTGTAGTAAATAACTACAAGTGTGGGCTCACCACACCCACGATGTGCCAACAGCAACTAATTAATAATAGAAGTATATTACTATTTAAGGATGTATATTAGCGTCCATAAACTATATTACCAATTTGAGGAGAGAAGGGTGTTATGTTATTAATTATTATTATCCAACTAATTTTGGAAAAAAAACTAAAGGCGAAATTAAATATTACACTAAATAAAAATATTATATTATTATGATAAATCAAATAAATCATTTTAAACAATGCTCATTTTTTAATCTTGAGATAAGGGGTCTCCATAAATTACGTTGCTAATTATAGGCTATTTTTCAACTCCTCTCCCGTCACTCCTTGATTACAGCCGTCGTTTTGCCTCCCCCCCCTCCCACCCGGAAAAATAACGTAGGCCAAAATTCTATTAAAACATATGCAAGAGGGTCATTTTTCACGAAAATAGTGTAATAATGAAGGAAATAAATTCTTTCAAATAAAATTAATAAAACATCATTTTGAGTGCAATATGAAACACTTCAAATTTTTAAGATTTCAAATCGAAATATTTATTGAATTTTTAAGAAACAAGATTAATTGTCTAACCAAAAAGACGACTTCTCAACAAAATACATGGATTTTCTACCAAATAGCTGATCTTATAAAGGATACATTTCTAACCGAAAATGGAATAGTGCCATTTTCAGATTAAATAATTAATTTATACCAAAAAAAAACAACCGAATTTCTAACAAAAGAGTTAAATTTCAAACCAAAGAGGTGAATTTTGAAAAATATGAATTTTTAACAAACAATTTCAACTTTCAACCAAGTAGTTGAATGTTCACCTAAAAAAGGATGAATTTTTAGCCAAATAGTTAAATTTTCAACCAAACAGATGAATTTATCAGCAAGAAGTTTAATGCTTCACCAAAAAACATGAATTTTCGACAAAATTGTTGAATTTCAAAGTCAAAAGAATGAATTATGTACAAAACGGTTGAACTTTCAACCCAAAAATATGATTATTTAACAAAAACCTTAATTTTTAACTAAAAAGTTAGTTTTCTACGTAAACGTTAAATTATCGTGAAAATAGTTTAATTTTTAACCAAATACTTAAATTTAAAGCAAAATGTGAATTTTTAACAAAAAATTTAATTTTCAACCGAATAGTTTAATTATTTACCAACTTCTTGAAACCTCAATCAAAACAGATTAACTTAGAGGCAAACTGTTGCATTTTTAACCAAAAAAGGATACACTTTTAATCAGGAAGACTAATTTTCGACTAAAAAAGACGAATTATGGACAAAATGGACAAATTTTCAACTGGAAGAGATCAATTTTCCAAAAAATGGGATAGTTTCATTGTTAGTAAAAAATATTAATTATCAAAAAAAAAATAGCATTCAACAAAATATTTATATTTATAACAAAAGAGATGAAGTTTCCACTAAACTGATCAATCTTTAAACAAATAAATTTTCAACACAAGAGCTCAACACAAAAGATGATTTTTCAACCCAGAGGATTAATTTTTAGAAAATGGAATAGTTAAGATCTCAACCAAGGAGATGTATGTATAACAGAAGAAAATAAATTTTTAACAAAATAGTGCAACTCTCAACCAAGTAACTGAATATCTGACCAAAAAATATGACTTTTGAACAAAATAGTTGCATTAAAATTTTCATCTAAATACTATAATTTTTAACCAAACGAGATGAATTTTGAAACCAAAATATAATAGTAGACTTATCAACCGAAAGAAGTTGATTTTTCTATTTTGGTTCTCTTAATTTAGTTCGCATTTAAGCCAAAAACGAGAAAAAGGGGAGAAAGGGTATGTTTCTTCAAAATAAAGAAAAACAGAAGAATTGTTTAGAATTTATCCTCAGGAAACGTACTACATGTTATCTAAGTTCGTAATGTTACTTCCTCTGACACTCCTCCCACCACCGTTATCAATCATAGTTTTAACATAACACCCTTCTCTCCTCAAATTGGTAATATAGTTTATGGACGCTAATATACATCCTTAAATAGTAATATACTTCTAGTGTTTAGATTTCATTTGGTGATCCTTAATTGGCCTATACATTACTTAGAATAAAAATATTATTCAGTATTATGGACATTTTCGGACCTTTGCCCTTGACACTTTCAGGAAAGGAGCATATTCTCAGCATCCAAGATATGCTCATAAAGTACTTAATCTTGATACCTCTTAAGAATGCGGCATCCGAAAGCATTATAGAAGCGTTATTCGACCACTACATATATCTATTCGGAGCACCAAAGAATATCTTAACAGATCAGGGACAAAACTTTGTATATGAACTGGTACAGAATTTTGAAAATCTATTCAGGATTAAGCACATAAAAACTACAGTTTATCATCCACAAAGCAATGGAGCACTCGGAAGAGCAAACTCGAATATTAAAGGTTTACTGAAAACCAGCATCGAGGCTCATAGCACGGAATGACATCGAAATTTAAAAATAATTTGTATGGCATACAATACTATGAAACATGAAGTGAGAACGTTAGAACGTGTTTAGTGACAGGTGGTGAGAGAATTTTGCGGACTTCGTGTGGAAGGTGTGAGTGGAGTGTCAGGGTGGAAGCCGAGGAGGTGAGTAGGGTTGGGTGGGGTGAATTGGGGAGATAAAAAGTGAGTTTTAGCATGGGTGTGAGGTGGGATTTAGTTGGATAGGGAAAGTGAGGTTAGGTTGGCAAGTAATCGGGGGAGTTCGTGGTCAGGAGTATTGGGCTTTCGAGGGGTCAAGGGTGGTTCTCGCAGAGTTAGGGGGTGTTAAGGGAGAGAAAGGGAGGGACTGTGAGGAATTGAAGAAAAAAAAGGGAAATAAAAGGAAAATTTTTGCGGCGAAAGACGCCAACATTCTGCAGAGACATCTGCCGGTTGCGGAAGGTACTGCATGGAGAGGTCTCCGTTACCGTCGGCAGAGCGGGAGGTGGGCAGCGAGAGTACTGGCAGTGCTGGTAGCGAAACTGACGGGGAGGGAGTTTTCCACAAGCCACGACGGCCAACAACGCGTCGCCCGGTGTCGAGCGGTGCGTCGGGGAGAGGGAGAAATCGGGACGGTGGCAACGAAGGAAGCGAGAAGGTAAGGGAGAGAGCGTCGAGCGCAAGTGACGGGGAGGATCTCTTGAAAAGGAAGAGAGACAGCCAAGAGAGTCCAGAGAAAAGCGAGGTCGAGAGCCCGTTTAAAAAAAGCGGGGTAGCAAGTAGGTCCCCCCCCAAATGGAGGGGAAGTTGGAAAATGAGGCTCTCGGGATGTTGTTAGGCGAGATCAGGGGGCTGAGGGAGGA
>CAKNYM010041702.1:33435-53607 GCA_932195095.1 Andricus curvator
GGTAGAGACGTGGGTGGAAAGAAAGGAATGGGATAGAATAGAGCCAACGGTCAAAGTGAAGAAGAAAGGAAGGGCTAGTGGGGGAATTATAATGGGGGTTAGAGACGGATTAGAGGAAGAAGCTCACGGAGAGGAAGAGGGGGAGGGAGTGCAAATAAGGAAAGTGAAGATAGGAGGGGTAAGCAGGAAGTTAGTGACAGTGTAAAATAAGGATGGGATGGAAAGAATTAAAGAAAGGGTGGAGGACCTGTTAGGTGAAAGAGAGGAGGGTATGGTGGTACTGGGTGGGGACTTTAACGCGAGGATGGGGAGGGAAGGGGACCTTTACAGGGAAGGGGAGAGCTTCGAAAGGAATTCGAAGGATAGGTTAATAAATAAGGAGGCGGAGATTCTAAGGGACTGGATGGAGGATAGAGGCTGGGCGGTGACAAATTGTATGGCAACTGGGGACGAAGAGGGAAAATACACATACGTAGGTAAGGTGGGGGTATCGGTAATAGATTATGTAGTTATGAATATGCAAGGGTGGGAGGAGATGGAGAGATTCGCAGTAGAATGGAGGGTAGAGTCAGACCATCAGCCATTAGGGTTGTGGATAAGGGGTGAGAACGACGGAAGGCAAGGTGGGGAAGAAGTGGCGACGGGGGAGAGGGTTAGCTGGACGAGGGAGGCGATAGAGAAGTATAAGGAGCAGTCAGGGAAGGTACGCTTCGAAGGGGAGACGGTGGAAGAGATATGGGAGGATTTAAAAGAGAAAGTGAAAGGGTGCGTGCAAAAGAAGGTATTTAAAAAGAAGAAGAAAGGAATGGTGAAGCCGTGGTGGGATAGGGAATGTAAAAAGATGAAAAGGAAGATGAAGAGGAAATATAAGAAGTGGAAAGAAGGTACTGCGAAAAGGGAGGAGTACGTAGAAATGAGGAAGAGGTTTAGATTGATGTGTAAGAAGAAAGAACAGGAAAAGGAGAAAGAGCTGGAGGAGGAGTTAGGAAATGTTAAGACAGAGGGGGACGTCTGGAAGATAATAAATAGGTTTAGGAAGCAAAGAGTAGGGATAAGCGAGAAGATAGGAAGTGAGGAGTGGAGGGAGTTTTTTAAAGAATCATTCCAGGGCTCAGATTCAAGGAAGAGAGATGATGGTAGTAGAAGAACGGGGGAGGCAGAGATGGAGGAGTTGAATGACGAGGAGATAGAGAAACAGATAAGGAAGTTAAGAAGGTCAAAATCAGCAGGGCTGGATGGGGTAGAGAACGAAGCATGGCTGTTTAGTATATAAGAGGTTAGGGAGAGGCTGAAGGAGGTAGTGAAGAAAGTATGGAGGGGAGAGGGATTCCCACGAGGGTGGAGAGAAGGGTTAACAGTACCTCTGTATAAGAATGGCGATAGGGATAGGCAGGAAAATTATAGAGGAATTACGCTAATGAACACGGCGTATAAAGTATACGCGATGGTGGTCGCGGAGAGGCTGCGGAAGGATGTCGAGGGGAAAGGAATATTGCCGGAGACGCAGGCGGGCTTTAGGGCAGGTAGGAGTACTATCGACAATATCTACGTTCTGCAGCACATTGTGGATAGAGAATTAGCGAAAAAGGGGTCGAGAGTGTACGCGTTTTTTGTGGATCTAAAAGGCACGTTTCCGTCGGTGGATAGGGGGAGGTTTCGGGAGGCGATGGAGGATAGGGGAGTGGAGAGAGGCCTGATCGAGAGGGTAAGGGAGATATATGAAGAGACCAAAGATAAGGTAAGAGGAGGACAGGAGATTTCGGAGGGATTCTGGATGGATAGCTGAGCCCGACGCTTTTTGCGATTTTGCAGATGACATAGTGTTGGTGGCAAAAAGCGAGGAGGCCTTAAAGGAAATGATGAAGTGGTTGAGAAGATACCTGGATAAGAACAGGTTAGAACTGAATGCGTAATAGTCCAAGGTTATGGTTTTCAGAAAAGGAGGTGGAAGGGGTAAGGAAGGGGAGTGGAAGTGGAAGGGAAAGGCGGTGCAGGAGGTGAAACAGTTTGTGTACCTGGGCTTCTTGTTTCGGAGGAATGGCGGAGTGGATGGTCACATAAAAGAGAGAGTGAGGAGGGCAAATGTGGTGATGAGGCAGGTGTGGGGGTTGGGAAAGAAGTTATTCGCAGATGATTTTGGAAGGAGAATGAAATTGTTTGACTCTTTAGTGATGAGTGTCCTATTGTATGGAGTAGAGGTTTGGGGGTGGAAGGAAAGCGAAGAGGTAAATAGGACACAGGAGAGGTATGTAAATTGGACACTGGGGCTGGCAAGGAACACGCCTATTTATATTGTCAGGAGGGAGACGGGGAGAACGAGTGTAGGGATTCTAGCGGGGAGTCGGGCGTGTAAGTATGAGGAGAAATTTTTGGAAGAGGGGGGAAGTAAGCTGGTTAGGGAGTGTTGGTGGGAGAAGGAGAACAGGAGAGGGGGTGGGAAGATGGAGGTTAAAAGAGAAAGGTATTTTAGAACGAATGGATTGCAGATGGATGAAGTGAGAAGGATGCATGAGAAAGGAAGGAAGGTATATGAGTTGGTTAAGAAAAACAGCATGGAGAGAGAGAAGACAGCAGGGGAAGAGAGAATAAGAGAGACAAGGTTTAATGGGAACTATGTGTGGATTATGCCAAGGGCGAGAGCGCAATATTTGTGTGAGAAAGGAAGTCAGGAGCTTATAGCGAGGACGAGATGTGGGTGCATGGAGGGTTATAATAGGTTCTGGCTCGCTAGGGAAAAGAGGATATGTGAACTATGTGGGAAGGGGGAGGCAAGAGTGGAGCATTGGTTGGAGGAGTGCGTAGAGGTGGAAAGGAGTGGGATAAGCATGGAGGTACTGATGCATGAAAGGGGGGACAAAAGGGCAGTAGCATGGGTGAAGGGAGTCTTGGGTAAGGTGAAGAAGAAGAGAAGGAAGGAGGAAGAGGAATGAAGAAGGAATGATTATAAATAGAGGAGGAAGTATATATAAGTAAATGTTAATATTGTAAATAGTAGATAAGTACTAAGGATTAGCCGCGGAGGCAGAGTTTGGTAATGCGAGGCAAAGCAAGAAAGTAGGGACATGCGTGCGAGGCGAGGCGAAGCGAGGGAGGAAATACGAGAAGAGCGAGCGGCGTTAGAGATAAAGTGTGGACGGATGTTAGTTTTAAGAAAATTCTGTAAAAAAATGAATGTGTAAGCAAGTCAATTTTTTAAGGCCAGCAGGTTCAAAAATAAACGTTTATCTATCATGAGAGCACCGGATATCCACCCTTTCAACTGACCTTTGGTAGAGATGCAAATTTGCCCTCGATGCTAAGCATCACGCCAAATGTCAGGTACGAGAAATTGCTTAATCTATGGAAAAGAAAGCATGAAAACTATCTCCAAAAGGCAAAAGAAAAAATAGAGATACAAAAAATCAAATATAATAAGTTACAAGATTTAAAAATCTCTATACCACAAGGTTTCTTCAAGCCTGGGGACCTGGTCAAGTTTATTAATAACCTTCCAGAGAACAAACTTTCTCCCTCCTGGAAAGGCCCAGCAGTAATCGCAGAGAGACAGGAGAACAATAATTACACATTCCTGTTTAACAACAAGCGAACTAGAATACATGCGAATCAACTGATGCCCTATTACCAATGATGTTGCAGATGATGGCCCTAATTTTATTATGGATATTGAAGATCATCTCGGCTGAGGTCATCACAACTGACCTAACTGGGGTAACTATTTACTCGGAAGAAATAGGGCAGCCTCAACTCTATCACGACACCTGGAATATGATACTAGGAGTAGAGACCAACGAAATAGACGAGCGATATGAATCGTTGCAACACATTTTCGCATCCATGTCACGTCAATGTGATGACTGTTTAGAACAATTTGTGCTGAACTTAATAAAATCAAGAATACAGCGTTCAAACAATCAGAGAAATCTTTTAAACCAACTTCTAGGCGAAACGCGAGCTAGAAGAGGGTTTTTTTAACTTCATAGGCGATGTATCGAAAACACTTTTTGGTACTCTGAGTGAAAACGATATGAAATATATCAACGAAGAGCTAGATAAACTGTTCAATGACAGCAAAGTCATGTCACAAAGTATTTCTAATTAAACTAAGATAATAAAAGTATTGTTGAATTCAGCCTCTACAGCTTTCAAGACACTTGAAATACACAGTCGAGAAAATAATAATCGTATTAATCAAATAGTTAACGGAACCAACAAGAATACTAAAAATATAGCCATCTCAAACCAAATGACGGTTTGCTGATGATAGTTGATGAATTGGGTGAAGACATCAACTTACTGATAGATGCGATAAATGACGGAAAAAACGGAATAGTTCATCCTCAGCTCCTAACACCAGCAATCCTGATACTTGAGATGAAAGAATTCGAAGAAAAGTTCAACGTCAAATACACCATCCCTTTAAAACAGTTAAAACTTCCAGCATATCGTCGACGTCTCGACAGTCAATGTGGCTGTCACAAAGAATAGATTTGTTTATTCCATCCACATTCCTATCCCAGAAACCGAAATCTATGAAATTAAACACTTCATTCCTATTCCCAAACAAATTGGTTCAATTTTCCTTGCCATAATTGCTGACTACGAATCCCTATTGATGGGACAGGGACACACTACATACGTACATAACGATAAAAAAATATTAGAACTATGTGAAAATTATGGTCAGATGAAAATTCGTAAACGAACGCAACCCACATATTTAATGTCATAAACTAATAGCTGCGAGAATAGCATATTAAGGATGAATGTAAAGATAATCAAGGATGAGTGAAAATATTCCCCCTTTAAAATTATGAATATCGCTTCTAAACCACTTATGAGTGGATACATTTTAATACCCCACGAACTACTAAAGGTTGATGCATTGTGTGAATCAGGTCATGATGAAATTAAAATCCAGGGCCCTACGAAGATTGTGAGTGAAGACAAATGTATATTGAACGAATTAAATATTATATTAAAATTAAGCTCTACCGACACACTAATAAGAGAAATACGCTATAGGAAAAATATATCATTACCATATACTGACAAACAATTAGATTCTATAAAAGAAAAGCTAATATCGTTGACACAAGAAATTAGATCTCTGAATTTAAATGATTTAAAACAATCAGTCGAAGACATCGAAAATACAATAGATAAGGTCACTAGAGACAGAAGAACGCGAACCTGGACTGAACAGGCCACCAGTTGGCTGCAATACTTAGCATATACAGCAATTGCTGCAATCATAGTTATTCTGTGTTACAAATGTGGAATCTTCGCTCGACTTCGTGAATGTATTCCTCAAAGAATTGTATATTTTGCGTAAAAACCCAGGTCACGCAACACCAACAGTGCATTAGACTGTCGCTCCTACTGCACCTACTGCAGAGATAAAAAATGTAGATCGTAGAATTAAGACTACTAATTTTAAATAAAAGCTAGCAAAAAGGTTTAGAGACTAAACCTAATCTAAGACGGGGATTGTAACAGGAATGTCAAAGGATCATCCATCCTCCCTACTCTTCGAGTCCTAGAAGTAGGGGCCCGTTGCCACTGCTTCCCTGGTACGGTTCAGTCAGTCCGTTTGGTACCCCTGACCGACAAAGGTCTTTTATAATAAAGAAGTCCTCCAATATAGTTCAGGCAGAATAAAAAGTATTCAAAAGTGATTCTTCTGATCCGTTACAACCTATAATATTCTAAGTTAAAAGAATCAATCCGTATGTTCACAGTTTGTTGGCAACAACTTTTTTGCGAAGAATTATTTCAAGCTTTCTTTTAAAAGCAAAGACAAAATTAAGAAAACAAATATTACCTTATAATATAAGGTATTTTTATCGAAAAACTTATTCAAAAAATGTTTAAAATCTGTTTTTTAACTCCTTCATTTTTTCTAACGTTATTTCTAAATCTAAAAGTGTGTTTCGATTCTCGATATTAAAATTCGCTGGGAAAAGAATAGTCATGAAATTTGTTTATAAATTTCTAGTAGAAGACCACAGATTTCGTATTGAAAAATGACAAGTCATGATACACGTGAATTTTTTGCAAAATGTAAAATTAAACGATTCAAAAAAAGGTGATAACGCAACATAAATAAAAAAGATTAAAATTCACATTCAAACATAAAGGAAGAATATTCTTTTATCATAACTTTCCAATCAATTTCCTTTTTTATGAACGCATAATGTATATTTAAATATGTGAATCTAAAGAGAATGTAAAGAAGAACGAGCTTAACATTTCATAAACGTAAAAATAATAGTAAATCAGTATTAATCATTATTTCGAACACACGCACATATATTATTATACAAAACTGACTTGGAGGTTATGTTCTACATATAGCCTGTATTTACACATACCTTTTGGCCAAAAACTACTACAGACAATTGGAAGAATTGAGTGAATAATTTAAAAATCGTTACTGAAACGCAATGTGCTTATTTAACCTCAATTAAAATCAAGTAATTATTAAACTTTTACCAAACAATGGCAGATTTGTTTTGGTGAAGGACCGAACAAGTCTGTTAACAACAAACAACATGCAATGTAGGGTTAGGTCGATTGACGCTCTGAATTTTTAAATTGAAAATTTAACTACGCATTTTTTAGATCCTATACATTAGGGTGTTTCATAAAAATTTTATTTTTTATTTTTTCGCGCTCGTATCGCAACAGTTTGTTTCTGTGAGTGAAAAGACTTTCCTCATTTCGTCAGATGTTAAAAAATTGTATTGATTTTTTTATATATTTTCTAGTTATCAGTTTTTACATTTTTTGTCTTATATCCATAAGAGTTTCTTTTTCCATTTTACGGTAAGGGTTATAGAATTTAGGCATTCCCTTCGAAAAATGTTCAGAGGTAAAAGTATTCAAATATCTCCGTCTTGCGAAATCGCACCTTTTATGATCTCTACCAGTGCCAATTCTTTTGCGAACAGAAACAAAATGACAGTTTTGTACTTTGTATTGGTGACAAGTTTGAAATATATAATAACAATCTACTATTAATATTTGCGTTTTTAAAAAATCTAAATCTACAAAAATTTAAATTGTTACATGAAAGTGATTCTCGCAACTTCTACAAAAAATGTTGAAAATCTGAAAAAAGTAGGACAGTATTTTTGCATTGAGAGAAATAAACTGTTGGGATACGGCTGCGTAATTTAAAAAAAAAATGAAACATCCTAATATACATGTGAAAAGATGCTTCTACTCTCTAAATAATTTATTATTAGAAGACAAATAACGAAAAAACCAGACAATTTGGATGCACAGTATAACCTTAATTATCGATAGCTAAAATTGCGCTTTTTCAAGCATTTACTACAATAATAGAATTTCTTCTGTTTACGATGTACGTCGCACAATTTATTTGAAAATTGGCATTCAATTTTTTTGACATTTTATACATTCTATTTGTATTTCTGAAGTTGTAACGAACCATCATTTTATTATCAATTCCATACATTTGACACGTGTTCACATATATAAGTAAGTATATATACCATTAAGCCATTTCCCTTTCAGGGTAGGCGTGACACTACCCGATACTACATATATACTACTACATATGATGAAAATAAATTAAACTTTATGTTTGGGTTAGGGGAGCAAGGAGCTGTTTTAGAAATAAAATGTTTATCTTCGGTAATATAAAGGTTCAAATTTATTGAATTAAACACTTTAAGCCACACTGGGTTGACGTCTCGGTAGTACAAGTCTCTTTTTGTCTTATCTCACAAAGTTCCAAATTCCATGCAGGCGCGTGTGTGAAGCTTTTTCTACTTGCTTCGACGGGAGCCGCAGAGCGAATGCGCTCGGGCCCACCCATCCGTCTAGACAAGCGTCCCCCCACCCCGCAAGATGGATGACACTCACCTCACGCGGATCCGAAAGTCCGAACGCTCGGGCCCGGCGCAACGGAACAACCCCCTTTCTTTTTCTTTTTTTTTTCTTTTCTTTTTCTCCTTTTTTACTCCTCCCCGCCCCCGTACTCTCTCTCTCTCTCTCTGTCATCCGTAGGTGTCGCCCCGAGAGCCCTTGGTTCTCGTGCTCAATGTTGATCCTCATGGTCATATGACGCGGGATCCAAATCTGGCATCGGAGGGGCTGCCACCCCCTGTGACCCGTTCCGGTTGGCAGTGCGGATTCTCATCAGACTCCGCACTCCACTTTTACAGAGAGACAGGAAGCGGAGGCGCCACCCCTTTGCTTTCACCAACACTTTTTCTTCTCCCACCTTGGTCTTTTCTCCTTACAATTCTTTTTTACCTTTCTGTCCTTGCCTCACACACAAGCACACATACACACATACCCACCCTTTTATTTTCGTTCCGAAGATCATACAAGTGTATACGCGTACGAGGACTCAGCAAAACCTATGTAATTCGTAGATTAGACAATTAAATTTTTGTAAACAAACATAGCAAACAAACATATGTGAAACCCATGAAGAAAGCAAAGCCTCTATTCGCCGAAGTTGGTACATTTTAACAACTGGGAGCAGACGTATAAAATTCCAGGAATACTTGTAACAATTCAGGTGACCAGGTCAAGCCTTAAATCCGAAGAACGCAAAATCGAAATACCTCTCACACAAAAACCCTTCGCACCAACAACAATTTATCAATAAATAAATCTCTTGCCCTTTCAAACCTTCATGAAGCGACCCAACATGTCACATACACAAACCAACCGAACCACCGCTGATGGGTAAAATATCGTGTGATAAATTCAATCCTTCTTAAGCCTTGAGAAAAATATAATAGAAAAATAAAGCAAATAACGAAATTACACACAGCAGTGACCCCAACAATTCAGTCAACCGTAACATCCTCCCCTCAGTCCAAGTTATGCTAACTTTCGACTCCTTCATCCCGAAATATTCGTATGAGCTTATGGGTCGGTCTGACGTATTAGCTGTTGTTTGATTTTAATTTTGCGACCCTATTAACGCCGTCCGGACCAAGAAATATGTCGACAATCTTTCCTTTTCGCCACGTGTTTCGCGGCGCTTGATGATCAACTATCAAAACGACGTCTCCGATTTTCGCAGAATCTCCCGCATCGTGCCACTTTTCTCGCGGCAATAAGGTTGGTAGGTACTCGCGAAGCCATCGTGTCCAGAACGATCGCAGTAGTTGTTGTGATATTTCAAATTGTTTCCGCGGATTAATCAAGGTGTTCTCGTATCTCTCCAAATTTGGATAACCTGACGACGAACCGATGAGAAAATGATTTGGTGTCAAGGCTTCTTCGTCGTACGGATCAATTGAAACGTGTGTGAGCGGTCGCGAGTTAATCATGTGTTCCAGCACGATTAAGACCGTTTGTAGAACTTCCTCGCTGTATGACTCATCTCCGAGAGGGTGATTCAGTTCCGTTTTTACTGATCGAACAAGACGTTCCCAGGCTCCCCCCATTTTTAGAAGTTGTCCTATTTTTAAAGGTGGTTTAAATATGGTTTGGCTGTTTCGTTTGTTAAGAATTCTTCCTATATGTTCTGTGAAACCTTGAATGTAGAGTAGGATGGTGGTTGTTTCTCTCTCTCTCTCTCTTTCTTTAGTAGGTTGTGTTGACATGTTTTTTTGAGTTTATTTTGTTATTGCTTTATCAATTTGTTTGTTTGTGTAATCGTTTTGTATTAGAATTGGTTAAAAATTTGGAGTTCCTTTTCTAAGTTATCTTTATCTGTTATGGAAGCAGCTCCGTATACAAGGGCGTTGATGACCGATTGCTTGTGAGATGGGCGGTGATGGGAGGAGGCATGTAGGTATTTGTTTGCATGGGTGGGTTTGCTGTAAACTTCCTGTCCTAATGTGTTATCAGATCTTTTGTAAACTAGTACGTCCAAAAAAGGCAATTTTCCGTTTTGTTCAATTTCCATGGTGAACTGGATATTAGGGTGCAATTGATTGATGAAATCGAAGAACTTGTGTAGTTCATCTAGTCCATGTCTCTCGACAAAAGTCTCGTCAACATAACGATACAAAAATTCCAGTTCAAGCTTGGATTTGTTAAAGATTTTAGTTTCTAGATTTTCCATAAGGATGTTGGCTTTTACAGGTGAGATTGGAGATCCCATTGCTGCTCCCCAGGTTTGTTCGTAGAATTGGTTATTGAAAGAGAAGTAGGTAGTAGTGAGACAGTGTTCTATCAAATGTGTGAGATTGGAGGGGAAGTTTGCAAAGGATGTAACCATATCGATTGTATTAGAGATTGGTACTTTCGTAAAGAGAGACTCTACGCCGAAACTCACTAGGATGTCTTGGGGTTGAATGTGAATCTGTTGTATCTTTCTGATGAAGTCAAAGAGTTTTGGACGTGTTTGATAGAGTTTCCTGTGAACGGATTCAATTCTTTGGCGAGAAAGCGTGCGAGGCTGTAAGTTCGTGAGTTTATTGCGGTGAAGATCGGTCTGAGTGGAATGTTGTTTTTGTGGATTTTTGGGAGTCCATAAAGTTTTGGAGAGATGGGCTTTGTAGGTATTAATTGAGATATTCTTTGACTGTCAAGTTTTGAGTCTTTTAGACAGGTTTTTGTTTTGCTGATTATTGTTTTTGTGGGGTCTCTTTTAATTATTTTATACGTATCATCAGTTACAAGGTTAGAAGTTTTTTAGTAGACTTCAGTTTTTGTTGATGAAACTCACATGGAACTTACGATTTGAGAAGCTCCATTCAATCCGATAGAACCTCTCTCATTCTAGGACCTAATTTTACATTCAGGTCACTCGTAAGCCACCATTTAATCAATTTTTGCATAATCCCCAGACAACACAAGTGCATGAAGTCCAATACAAACGAAAAGATCATATCAATTGCAGGATGTATATTTAAAAGGTGCGCTTGTCCGTGATGATGATCCGGGTGCATCTGGTTCCTAAAAGTTTCGTTTGACATTTCAGGGCAATCTATTGATGGATAAACAGTGCTGGGCAAGTTTCCTTTTGTAACATCTACTGTACATCCCTCGAAAGCATTTTTCGCACCATGGTTAACCGTATTTTTACAGAATGCTCTCGCTGGAGTGTCGCACACAAAACATTTTACGCGTACAACATACTGTTTTCCAGCTATTATGATTCCTTCTCTTAGTAATTCGTTGATTTCCTCAACGCATTTTTCGAAATACAAATCGTTACTACCAGGTTTGGCTTTCCACAAAAAATCGAAACTGGAAACGGTTTATAAATGTCCGGATTAAAATGCACTTGGCATAGATAGGGCCAAAGTTGATCATCGCCGCCTGATTGATTAACCGGAAGACCATCTACGGAGAATTTCGAATCAATGATGCCGCTTACGTGCACTGCGAGATCAATACAAGCGTCCAGCCCTTTTTGAATTCCGAAATACAAAAATTGTCCTTCAGAACCATCGATTACTTCCATTGGCTCAATTGTGTACTTTGCACTCGACGTATTTAGGAAAGTTTTCGCACTTTTGGGCAGATCTGGTAATAATCTGGCTCTCAGAATTTGTAGCATTTCATCTAAGGTCTTCATTTTCACCTTCTTCACTATCAGAGTCACTAGCAATCAATCTCCTTCCATCAATGTGTTCCTCCTGGACTTCATATGTGTCTTCTTCCCTGCTTTTCGTGGACAAATCCGAAGAGACTTCACTCTGTCGTTCATCAATCGTGTTCAGCTCTTCGATTCCAAAATTCGAAGAATGTGAAGGCACACTCATTTCAGGAGATGCATTCGGGTTCTCTTCCGCCCTGTCTAGATTTGCATTAGGTGACAGTACATTTCTGTGTAGAGAGTTATTTTCTTCACTTTCAGAATCCCTTCGCACCAAATCAGGATCTGAAATTACGGCTTCATTTGTGCTGAACCCTTGTTCAACTTCAGCAAACGGTTTCAGAAGTCTCTGTTATAAGCAAAATGTTTATCGTAAGAAAGAATTTCATTTGTAGATATAAATTTAATAAGGATTAAAAAGAAAATTCAAGATTTGCAATTTTCAAGTATTTTTACATATTGCACTTCTTTTATTCAAGGGCAAAAATCTTCTTGATAAAGGCAAATCATACTTATTCTTACAAAGCTATTAATAAATGTTTCTTTAATAGAAATAATAATTAATCTGTATAATTGTACGTATGTATGTATATTTAATCTCTCCCTTTTACAGGATTGAGGGCCTCCGCTCCCTGTACATATATTTACATTTCATCCTTAAACTAACTTAACCGCTGCTTATATTCTAATGTTTCGGCTTACTCATAATAACAACAATATTAATACTATTGATTCTGAAACTTCTAAAAATAAGCGATCTTCCAGGGCTTCCATTTTCTCTTACCATAAAATACATTTTCACCGATTTGAAAATTTAAAATTTTTGCTAGTTACTTTCCTTTAGACAGGATTACCCGTTTGGCTCTGCCCTGCTCCCTTGCTTTCTCTTACTTCTTCCAGTTTTTTCATCTACATCACTCCCTGTCCATTACCATCCAAAATCCATCTTACACACTTATCCGCACTCAACTGTCCATCTTCCTCTCCTGCACACCTCTCTAACACATGTGTCCATGACTCCATTTCGTATCTACATACTCTGCACAGATTGTCCTCTTCATCCATCCAATATCTACCAGATCTCACTTCTTCGCCCATTCTAAACCATACCACCCTATTGCACACACGGGCTGTATTAGTGAAATTCATTGCTGATAATAAGTCACGACCTTGTAGATACGTGTCAAACTAGTCTCCAATGATAGGTCAAAATCAATAAAATTCGTCCAATTTCAATTAAAAATTTTTTTGAAACGTGTCGGCTGCTGTGTCAGCCCTCATCAGTCTAAATGTTTATTGCTAAACAAAAAATTATTTACATCGAAGTTAAAACATTCATAACCATCATTTACAAAAATCAATAAAAAGAGAGCATACCTGATATTACGATGGTAAAATATCAAAACAATTCATAAATTTGTAATCTCACTTAAAAACTAAAGAAAAAATTGTAAAAATTATATCAAAGACTTCAAAATGTTTAAAACAAAACAAAACTTGAATACTTTATTACGTTTTAATTTCTTTAGACGTTGTCTCAATGTTTAACTACATACCAATTTCTAAAGTTTTAAGCTGTATTGAATCGAAATGGACTGAGATTAGCAGGTTTACGAATGTTCCGATGATAGATTTTATTGATTTGGTTAAGATTTGTCTTAATTCTACCTTTTTTAAGTTCAACAATCTTACGTACAAGCAGGTTTCTGGTTTGGCCATGGGCTCACCACTTTCTCCGGCAGCAGCCAATATTGTCATGGAAAATTCAGAATCTGAATGTCTTTCATCTTTACCTTTCTCAATTCCGTTTTATTTTAGGTACGTTGATGATATTATCACAGCGGTTCCCCATGATAAACTTGATTTCATTTTGAATAAATTCAATTCGTATAACTCTAATATAAAATTTACAATAGAAGTAGAAAATAACTCACAAATTAGCTTTTTAGATACACTTCTTGTCCGTATCGATGATGAACTTAAAATTTATTGTTTCCAAAAAACAACTTTTTCAGGTAGATATTTAAATTTTAATTCCGCACATCCTATCAACCATAAAATTGGAGTTATTACTGGTTGATTTCATAGAATGTTTAGAATTTCAGACATTACATTTAGAAGCAAAAATATTAAATTTATTAAGCAAACACTTTTGAAAAATGGTTATCCAAAGTCACTTATTGAATTTTCTTTTAGAAAGTGTAACCCATCGTTTTTACAATTCTGAATTTTATGCAAATAAAATTAATAATAATAAGCCTAACAATTATATTGATTTCACTGTTGTACCTTACATTAAAAACCTTTATGAAAAGATTCAACACATCTTAAGAAGTTTCAACATCAAAACTATTTATAAACCAGTTAATAAATTTTCCCGTTATTTCAACAATCTTAAGGACCCACTTCCAAGGGGTAAGCGCTCCGGGGTAGTTTATGAATTTACATGCAAAGACTGCAGTTCCACATACGTTGGTGAAACTGGCAGATCAATTGAAACCCGTACACGTGAGCACATAAATTCTATCAGGAACCGTGGCACTTCTAATCATACTGCACTTTCGGAACATTACTTAGAGCTTGGACACAATTTTGATTTTGAACATTATAAAATTCTTTCAGTTGAATCTAACACAGCCCGCAGAAAAATAGTTGAAAATTTTTTCATTAACAAAAATAATGATAACGCAAATATTAGATTCGACCATAATAATTTTCCAGATCAGTATAAACCTCTCACCAAATTATAGTATAGTCACTACCTGTATTATCATCAATGGTATACTTACCTTCATAATTGGTTTCTCAATTTTAGAGTTTCTACAAATTAATTTCTTCAGTCTGACAATGTCATCCATCATAATATCAGGTATGCTCTCTTTTTATTGATTTTTGTAAATGATGGTTATGAATGTTTTAACTTCGATGTAAATAATTTTTTGTTTAGCAATAAATATTTTGACTGATGAGGGCTGACACAGCAGCCGAAACGACACATACCACTCTATTGCATTTGTCTTCCTTTTTTTTTGCAAATATTCTGGTTCCGTGAACCCTTTGACCATCATATACCATCTATTGTACCTCCAATCCATAATCTTTGTCCATCTCTGTTCTCCTTGTTTTACTAATAGCACTAACTCTGTGTCCTCCCATTCCAGTACCCCTTCTTGTATATCACAAACCCTCCTCATTTTTTTTCTTTCTTCCTCCCATTTCGAATTTCCCAAATTGCCTCTCGTCTCCTTGTTCCGAACTTCCTCCAAGCATACTTGTGCTATTCTGCTCCCCTCTCCCCTTTTTAGCTTCTATTCGAACTTCCAGGCTCTCTTAATTTGTCTAGTTACCATTTCTCCCTTCCTAGTTCTTCCCTTAACATGTATCCTGGGCAACTCCAACTAACCCCCATTACCCATCTCATGAATTTCTGATGCATGCTTTCCACATTCCTATATTCCTTCCATCCCCAGACCTCCACTGCATAACACAACACCCCGCAAACCAACGCATCAAACATCCAAACCCTCATTCTCCAATCGTCATTGAACCTTCTCTTTCCTATACCCCATACTTGGCTCATTACTTTACTCGAAAATTCTATTCTTTTCCTCCCATCCACCTATTTCCCCCTCCTGCCTCAAACCAAAAACCTATGTAACAGAACTCCTCCACACTTTCCACTGTTTGTCAGTTCATCTTCCGAACGTAAACTATTTTGTTCTTTCTATTTCTGAAGCACATCATCTTTGTCTTCCCTACGTCCACCGGCAGTTCTTTTGTTTCCACATACTCTTCGAAAATTCTTATCATTAGGGACATCCCCTTCTCATTGTCTGCTGATAGAACTACGTCGTCCGCGTATGCTAGAGAGTATAGTTTGCTATTACCCAAAATCGTCCCCCCGTTCCTTTTCTCCTTTAGCTTCTCCTCTAAGTCTGCCAGCAGCATATTAAATAGTAGCGGACTCAACGGGCACCCTTGCCTTAGACCTCTTCCTGTCCAGAAAAGCTCCCCCCCCCCCCTATCTTCACCCTAATCCTTGTTTCAGTAAAAATTTCCTTCATCCTCTCCACCAACCCTTATTCTATTCCCTTCTCTTTCATTGCCTGCCATACCAATTTTCTATTCACTGAGTCAAAAACTGCTTTAAAATCTACGAACAAGGCGACTAATTTCCCTCTTTTTCTCCCTAAGTTTCTGTTAAACAAGTAGTTGAGTACGTAAATGTTATCTATTGTCCCCATCCCTTTTCTAAATTCCGTCTGATTGTGTGGGATACTTTGTTTCTTTTCTATCTGATTCTCTAACCTTTTTCTTAGAATTTTCGCCTATATTTTATAACCCACTGGCATGAGAGTGATCCCTCTGTACTCTTCTACCTTCTTGCCCTCCCCTTTCTTGACAAGCGGTACAACCAGCCCTGTCATTCACTCCTCCGGCCACCCTTCTCCTTTCCAGACCTTGTTCCCTAATCCCTTCTCCTCCATACTTTATCGCTTCGTTCTCCATACCATCCTCTCCTGTAGCCTTATTTCTTTTCAGTCTATCTATCGCCTTATCCACTTCTTCTCTTGTTATTTCGTTCCCTTCCTCCATTTCTCCCTGGACCATCCTTCTATTTTTCCCTTTGATCCTATTTTGTTCTCCCCCTAACAGACCCTTAAAATAATCCGTCCACTCGCCCTTTTCTATTTCTTCTTTCACGCCCTTCCTTCCTCCTCTTTCCCTATTTATCACATCCCAGACTCTACCTTCTTTGATCGCTTTTTCTACTTCTTCCTTGTATTTCTTCTTTCCCTTTTGCTTTTTCCTTTCCAGCATCCTCTCATGTCCTTTTTTTCTCCTGTTGTACTTCTCTGCTGTACCTTCTCTATTTCTACTTTCCTCCATTTTCTTACACACTCTTTCATTCTCTCTTTACTCTCCTTGCATTCCTCGTCCCACCAGCCTCTCTTTCCCTCTTCTCTTCCTTATTTTGTACCTACCTCATCCCTTACCTTCTCAATCGACCCTTTCAACCTTTCAATGAACGAGTCTACTCCCTCCTCCTTTTCATACCTAACATTCTCCTTTTCCATTTTTTGTTTAAACTCTCTTAATTCATCAACCTCCCAGACTCTCATTTTCGTGTTCCTTTATCTCCCTCTTTCCTTTCTCCCTTTGCCGCGCTTATGGACGCCACCTTTCAGTGTAGCTATTACTGGATATGCTCGGACCCTATCTGATTCCCCACATTCATACTGCATATCATAGTCCTCATTCTTTTTTCCGTCAGGATGTAGTATATTACTGTTTCTCCCCTACCTATAAATGTGATCTCTCTTTTCTCATCTCCTTTGATATTGCCATTACATATAAACCATCCTGTTTCTCCTATGACGTCTAGTAACCTCCTACCCTCCAGGTCTATCTCCCTATGTTTGGAGCTCCTTATATAGGCCTCCTTTTCATCATCCCATGTCCCTCCCCCTTGCTCGCCAGTCCAGGCATTCAAATCACCTCCTATCAAAACCAACTCTTCCTTCTTTTCCTCCATCCACCTCCTTATTACTCTCAAACCTTCCTCTTCTTCTATATACACAAACCACCGCTATTTTGACTTTTCCAATTATAATTATTCTTACCATTGTTCCATCCTTTTCCTCCCTGTCCTCATCTGTTCTCCCTTTTACTGCCAATTCTTTTCTCACGCCTGAGATCATGCTGCCCATCCCTCTACCTTTAACGTGTTCCTTTCTTGCTTCTTGCATTGTCCACACATATCCTTTAGGTAACATCCTTTTCATCCCCTTCCAATCCTTCTCATCCGCCCAGGTTTCATTCATCATAATCACATCCCACTTTTCTAACTCCCGCCAAAAACCTTCATTCTTGTTCTTCAAGCCTGACGAATTCCAGAAAGCTATTTTCAGGTTTTTCTCCCCCCTCCCTCACCTATCCTCACTTTTCTTCCGCCTTGCTTGTTGGTAACCCCTCTGTTTGATATTTAACCTCTTTTGCATCATCCTTTTTTCTAACTTTCTCAACTCTTTTTCCCTCTTTCCTTATTTCTTCTAATTCCTCGTCCCAGAACCATTCCTCCCCATTTATCCATAATCTGTCTCTCCCTGTCCATACCATGTGCCCCTTTTTCCTCCCTACCCATGCCCTCTGCTCTATTTTCCATCTCCTTTTCCTCTCCCTCCATGTCAAATCCTCTTTAATTCTTTCCCTTCTTCCTTTCAATAATTTTTAGTTCTCCATAATTTTCTTTTTCTCCACCTAACTCCCTACTTTTACTATAAACATTTCTTCTTTTCCTTCCTTCGTCCCTTCTATTCTCTTAACTCCTTCTACCTTTACCTGAACTCCAATATCTCTCAAAAGATTTTCGATTTCCACTTTCCCCGTTTCAGTCTTCATTGCCAATCCCTTAATTACTATGTTATTTTTTATCTTTGCCCTTTCTTCCCCTTCCAATCTCCGTTCAATGTCACTTAGTCTCTTCTTCAATCTTTCATTCTCATTTTGCACGTTCTTATTCCTCCCTTTCTCTATTTCCGCACCCTCTGTTTCTTTCCCCATATGCTCATTCCTCATTTCTAAGTTGTTTAACCATTCTTCCAACTTTTTATCTCACTATTTCTCTTTTCGTCATCCTCCTTCTGTCTATTCTCTATGCTCTCTATTTTACCCCATACCTTGTCCTTCTCCTCTTTCCAGAGTTTATCCCACTCTTCCCACTTTTCTCTTACTTTTCTCACTTCCCCCCTTACATCATTTCCCTGCCTATTCATATCCCTCTTCATATCATCCAGTCTCTTTCTGTGTTTTCTCTCTAAACCCTTTTATGAGAGCCTCTAGTTTTTCAAACATTCCTACATCCCCCCTTTCTCTTTCCGGTGTTTTCCGTTTAGCCACTTTAGTCCTCACTTCCTTGCTTTCCTTGTCCCTTTCTAATTTATCGTCCCCTTCCTCTCTTTTTCTTTTTTCTTCCCCCTCACTACTGGTCGCGCTCACCTTTTTTCGCCATTCATCTAAGCTCCTATTCGAGCCCGCGCTGCCTAGCTTGTTAAGGAGCTGTAGATTAGAGGGTATTCCGTTTTTATGGCCCGTACCTGAGTCCCTTCTCTCTGCCGTCCCCTCCCTGGTCGGCGTCTCTAACGTCTCTTCACCGCTACTGTCATCTTCCCCCTTCTCCCCACTAACCGCGCTCACAACCACGTCGCTTCTTGTTTCATCTATTACCTGCCCTCTGGCGCCCGTTAGTGGACTTAGAACAGTCGGCATCCTACCTTACCCAGTGCTTCGCGACGTTTCCCGCTCTTTACTCGCCTACCTCTTGCCCCCCTTGCCCGATAACTATTCTCCTACTGCTAACCTCAAAAACTTCGCACGCTCCAACTTGCCTTTCTCACAACTTACTTTCACACTTTACACCCTAGCCTTCACTCACCCTTTTTCCTTTACACCTGATCTCCGCACTCACTGCCCTTTCACTTGACACAAAAGAGTCCTCTCACGATCGGTACCGAAAACGGAAGCCTTAATATGTATAATTGACAACATCAGTTTAACATTTCATCTTAAATTGAGAGTAAATATTCTATTCTGATCTAATTTTACAAGTATCTCGTGAAAAAAATGATTACTTGGGAAATTTCGGAAAGAGAATTGGAAACATGCAAGTCAAGATAATTCTCAAAGTTCCAGGCAAATAACTTTTCGCCGGGAATTTGAAAATTCTAGAAAAGAACAGATTTGTGTACTTCAAAAATACTTGCTGAATATTCCAGCAATTTCAGCAGTTCTTATAAGCAATTTCAGCTGTTCAAAGAAAATTTTTGAGGAAATTGGGAGCAATTTTTCTATTTAATTTATAGGAAAATAAAACATAATCATACACCCTAATAAAAAAATCCTTCAGAAAATCCTCATGTTATTTTTAGACAAGGAAAACATGAAGAAATACGCCAGAATTTTTAGTTTCCTAGAGGAAATCCGCGAGTCAAACAATTAATCCCCGTGGATTTCCCAGAAGAATTTTAAAATCCTCACGGATTTCCTTGCGTTTTCCTCGTTCGAAAACAACACGAGGAATTCTTCGAGAATTGTTTCAATAGGGTAAAATATGAAAGAATGTTTTACCTTCTGACTCTGAGCTGAATGTCGATGAATTAACAGCTGGTGTATTCCGTATATTGCCAGCTTTTTCCAGAGCCCTAAACTTCCTTAGTCGGGCGAGTGTTAATTTCCTTTGGGATTTATATTTTCAATTATTTGGATCTCTTGATAAAAGATATAAAATATTAAATGTAGAAACTGATTGGAACAAGTAAATTAAATTATTCACTTTTCACTCCTAAACTCTTGTAGTCTAAGCGAGCGACTACGACCATAGACAATAGCAAAACCGACAGAAGCATAAAGGACAATTACTACCTAGAAATAATCAAAAAGTCGGTATATAATAATTTCTTATTTCTAGGAATTCGATAAAAAAAAAATAGGAGAATGTGATCATTTAATAATTAATTATTCTGAAATACTTCGTGCTCCGATCTTATTGTTAAGAATTACGAAATGTAATAAATTTAAATTAAAAATTCAAAGATTTTTCGGGTTTCAATCGTGTGCGAAACTATGAATGTTCA
>CAKNYM010041703.1:0-20967 GCA_932195095.1 Andricus curvator
TGGGAGGACGCTTCAATTCCATTGAATTTGTAAAGAAAAATATATAAATTGTGCAATTTTCAATTATCGCTCAGTGCCTGAAAGCCTTCAGTGAGATCAACATGTCTTATACGCCTCGAAATCAAATGTTACATGCAACTACATACAATCTAAATTCATCATTCACAAAGCAAATTATCGTTGGTGCTGAGTTTAAAAAAGACGGAAAGCTTGCCTCAGCAGTGAAACTGCTAGCCAGTCACCCTAGTGCAAGTGTAACCCTGTATCCTGAAGACTGGAAATTATTCAAAAGTTACTTCAACCTAATTTCACTGTTCTTTGATGGTCAAGAGAAGCATCAATGCATCGACTGTGGAAATTTCCGTATACACATGACTACATCTTTTGGAGATTATATAGTGGCTTTGGAGCAGATTCAAGATACTCGAAAATATCATCCGTTTGTAATACAAGAAACAACGTTTGCTGTTCTCCAGGAAGTTAGTGCTTGTATCGACCGGTATCTTCAGGAACAGAGTCTTATGCCGTTTCAACGTACAAAAGATGTCATCATTGAAACCATCGCTGAAGGTGTTTGGCGCAATGTGAAATCACCTTGTATGCAAAGTGTAAAATCTTATATACAACAAAATTATAAAAGTTTAAAGAATAAGGCAATGAAAAAACTTATATTTACTAATCTTATGCGATTTGAAATTATGTTTCTTGAAATAATTACATTCTACAATCAAAATGTGTATGAAGAAGTGATTAAGAAATTACCAAAACTCAGATGTGTGAATGGTACCTTTATACATTAAAATTTCTATGTATTTTATTAGTATGAGAATCTGAATAAATATATATAATTTGAACCAAATTCGCCTTTTCATTTACTAGATTAAGGGTAGGTAGATGTGTAAGTAAAAAGATATATATGTTTGAAGATAATCAACTTTATTCAGAAAAACTTAATATTAATACAAAAGATACTTATAAACTAGATTTATCTATCCAACTATTGTGAGAGTCGTCGAAACCTAGCCATTTTACAAATAGCTCATTTCCACGTTTTTTCAGTACTTTTTCCACAAGATAAATGTCTGGATGCCTAACTTTGCCAAGTTCTTGTTCATAAAAACTACCTGCAATAGCTTTATCTTGATAATCTTTAAGCATATACGTCACAGGTTCGGTATTCTTAACATGACTTATAGTAAATATTTCAGTTGTCCAATTCGGTGTGTAGCCTTTCTCAAAAACATGCTTAAACTTACTTATACGTACTTTATCTCCAACTTTAAATTTAGCTTTCCTGACTGCTTGTTTTACATTGAAATTTTTGTATACATTAAACAACAATTTTTTCTCATTTTGCTTATCAACATTTCTTGGTTTCATTCTAATAGTCTGATGTTTGGTATCGTTGTAAGACAAAATTAAATCTTTCAAAATATCTATCCACTTATAATTACCCTGCAAGCTAAATAGCATCCACATTTTATTTTTCAAGGTACGATTAAATCGCTCGCAAATTGATGCTTTCAAATTACTAAATGTCGAGTACAAATTTATCTTATATCGCTTCATAAGATTTTCAAAATGCGAGTTGTAAAATTCTTTACCTCTATCAACATGTAAATTTTTTGGTACGCGTCCTTTATCAAGTACAGATTCCATGGCTGCAGCTACATCTTCACCCTTCTTGGATTTAACGGGAACAGCCCAAGCAAATTTTGAAAATATGTCAATCACAGTTAAGATGTACTTGTATCCTTTGTTTACTCTCTCATATGGTTGCATTTCAACCAGATCAGCTTGCCAGGTCTCATCAATGCCACGGATATCGAAATGTCGACGTTGGAAATTTCTTCTAGCTGGCTTGTGCAACTCATTCACCAACTGCTGCTTCTCAACGTCCATTTTTGAGTGCGTTCAGTCTAGTGTCTACTTGACTAATGAGCTCTGAATTCCGATACACCAGTTTTTGAATTGATTCAGCATCAATTTTCGCATTTTTAAAAAGTTTATCTGTGGAATTTTCCAAAGTCTCAATCATCATATTATTATTGACTACTTCAGTTCGCAAGGAAGCTATAACATCGTAGATAGTCTGAAGTTCACGCCGTATCATATTTTGCATCATATTCAGATTAACAGCATCATTCTGCTCTTGAGCATCGGCCACTTTACACAGCCTTTTATTACTCATATCATAATCTCCTTCAGATGTGACTTTGAAGCCAATTCCAGGAGGACCACGACTTGTACTCTCTGCTCGCTTGGAATGACGTCCGAATACATCGATGCTCATCTTGAAAATGATGAAAATCTTGGCAAAACACTCATTAATATATAATTCCAGCTTCTCGCAGCTCTTCAATAATTGATATAATTTCATTTGAGTGACTTGGATTTCCAGCTGCTTGAGATGCTAGCAGTAAGCGTAATCGATCTACCAATTCATTCGGGTCATCCCAGTAAATGTAGTCCATCAGACTGCCCTGTCTAGCAATCATGTGTTGCGGGATCATACCTTTACCTGATAATGATTTCCTGTTTTTACTCCGTCTCTCTGTATTTTTGGCTGCGGGAATCAATTTCTTTATAAAATTTTTATATTTAATGGTTTTATTGTCACGAATTTCGCCATCTGGTTTATAATTCTTTTTATACGCGTTTGTTGCAATGATAATTTGCTTATAATTTTCAAGATCACTGGGTGTGATAGAGGGCTCTTCGGGAGCTTTTTTGAATAAAAGTTCAAGCAAGCCTTTACTTTTGGGAAAATTCAAATTACCCACATGAATATAGTTCTGGCTGAAATTGATCGGAGAATCGCCAATCATTAATCTATCTCTCGTTAATTTTCTCACTCCATACACATTATCAAGTTCTCTACTTCTTTCACCCAACAATATGAGATACTTGTTTGCATCATCATCAATCCATGAAGATGTAGGTATTTCTGAGGCATTTTCCGCTTCACTACGAGCTGACAGCTCCAAGTTACTGGAATCTTCAGTCCCGTCTGCTTCATCAGTCTCGTTTGCATCATCATAAATTGATTTATATGACAAATCATCATCATAATCAATACTTTTTTCTACTTTACTCTTTGCCGCCTCGTCTTCTCTCTTTTTAATTGACTCAACTTTTTTCATATTCTTGAGGCCACCAACAATTTTCTCTAGTGGATTAACAATGGGCTTAAAAGTGTCACTTAATGTGCGCTCAACTGTTTCTTTGCCCAACTTTATTAACCTATGCTTTCGTCGAATTGATTCGCTAGCTCTAGCAATTTGACGCAAAATATCTTTTTGCTTTTGAAAATTCTCTTCACGTGAATACATGTTGATACATCAACGTCTAAGGTGCGACTGTTTCTATATTGATCACAACATATGTATATATTACTTTTCAAGATTTATAAAACAATCAAAACCTTTCCTATATCTACCTTGGTTAAGATTCCTATCCTTGTCAATTACAACGAATCCATACTTGTCTTGATTCCAGCAAGCTAAACACATATGCTTAAATTGCAAATAATTCATATCAGTATTCACATGATCGTCATAAATATGCTTTAGATTCATGTCATCCTGCTTGAATACAACAAGTAAATTAACATTATCGCGTACAAGATGTTTAGGAATATGGGCATATGTCTGGCTCAAATAAAAACAGTCGACATCCTTGTGTCTACCCATGGAAAAAAATGCTCTCATATTATCCTGTTTCTCACAAGCCACGTCATCGAATACAATGACTGAATTTGGTTTCGCTTCACTGGGCATTATAACCTCTTCATGCTCATTGAAAGGATAATACTCAACGTCATCTACAGATTGAAGGACTTTTTCCAAAAATTCATACTTTGGTTGTTTCAGGGATTTTGAGTAGATGTAAATATTTTCAAATCTGAGTCCATTTGGATGTATCAGTAGAGCCAGCAAAGCATTTGTCTTTCCACAGTTGGAAGGTCCACAAAATATTGCTCGTACACTGTTTGGCAGCAAATGCCCATGTCGTTTTTCCCTATTCTCGTTTTGAACAAGCGAATCAAAATTTTGGATAGGTAGTTTCACAGGTTGTGCTTCAAACTGCATCTTGACAAAGACTGACTGGAAAGCCTATAAATATCCTGGTTATATAGGTTGGCCCTTCAGTCTGAAAGTATCCCTTGCATAGATATGATCGTTCACAGAGGCAAACGAGTCAGTTGTAAACGAACCGTGAAGCAGGCAAGACGTGGGAGAGGTTTGCTCAACAGAATCATCAACAATTTACCATTTGAGTTGCACTTGCCGGGTTATCAGTACTGTGGACCAGGTACTAAACTAGCAAAACGATTAGCACGAGGTGATCCGGGAATCAATCCACTGGACGAAGCTTGCAAAGAGCACGATATAGCCTACTCACAAAATAGAGAAAATATAGAGGCCAGAAACTCAGCTGACAGTGTACTAGCTGAGAAGGCTTGGAAACGTGTCTTGGCTCAGGACGCAGGCATAGGTGAAAAGGCGGCTGCTTGGGGAATAACAAACGCAATGAAGATGAAATCAAAATTGGGGATGGGTCTCAAGAATAAAAAACCTAGCACTACACTGAGAAAAATTGTCGCTGCAGCTAAAAAGTCAATGGTTTCAAGTAATAATGCGCAAACTGCCATTAAATCTGCACTCAGAGGCGCACGCGCAGCTGTCATGAAGGCTGGTGGAAGAAGAAATGTGAATAAGCCTCGTATTCTACCTGTACCGGCCAAAGTAGGAGGAATTTTACCCTTTCTCATACCCGTTTTTGCGGGTCTCAGTGCTGCCGGGGCGCTAGCTGGTGGAGCTGCAGGAATAGCTAAAGCTGTGAATGATGCAAATTCGGCAAAACAACAACTTTCAGAGAATAAACGGCATAATGAAGCGATGGAAGCCATTTCTTTAGGAAAAGGTCTTTACTTGAAGCCATATAGACAAGGATTAGGGCTTCATCTAAAGCCATATAAACAAGGAGCAGGACTTAAATGCAAGTCAAAAAACTCAAAGTGAAGCTACCTCATCGAGCCTTAACTGATGCAGATTTACTTAAATTTGCAAAATTTTTGAAGATTCCGTATTTTCGAGGTGTTTTTATGCGAAATGGATTACCAAAGGGTGGACCGCGTAAATATGAATGTGCTATTGTTAATCTTGATGATAAAAAAGGACCAGGAACACATTGGTGTGCTTATAAAAAGATTGATGATAAAATAATGTATTTCGATAGCTTCGGTAATCTTCGGCCACCTTCGGATCTCTTCAAGTATTTCGGTGTTGGTAGCATAAAGTATAATCACGAGAGATATCAAAATTATGATACGTTCGTGTGTGGACATTTATGTTTGCAATTTCTATGCAATCAATTAAATTCTAAAAGTATGTTTAATCTATATAAGTGCTGATATTTGCAATTTCAAGTCAGTTGAACGCTAGCTGTCATCATGGATGATTCATTGACACTAACATTATCGGGAACTTCTCCAATCCTGGAAGCTCACTATTTCCCACCGATTGAGTTGTCTCCTTATAAAAATTACGCACTTGGACTGGTTGAATTTCTAACTTTCAATTCGATACCCAATGTAGACATTGGCCAAAATAAATTTTACGTGGGTAATGAAATAATTGAAATACCTACAGGAAGTTATGAAATAAGTGACATCAAGCGCTATTTACAGAATGCCTTAGTAAAAAAGGACATTGAAATTCATGTTAAACCAAACAATAATACTTTAAAAAGTGAAATTTATTGCAGTCACGATATAAATTTTGAGCCTAAAGATTCTATAGGCCATTTGCTGGGTTTCTCTCCACGCAGACTAGAAGCTAAACAAGTTCATGAATCTGATCAACCGGTATCAATCATAAAAGTGAATTCTTTGAGTATTGAGTGTAGCATAACTACAGGTGCATACATTAATGGTCAGAAAGTACATACTATTCATGAATTTTTTCCTATAGTGCCACCTGGATATAAGATAGTGGAAGTACCATCTCATGTCATTTACCTGCCAGTCGCCGTGCAGACAATAGATCATATACAGCTCCGTATAGTTGATCAAGAAGGACATTTGGTTAATTTTCGTGGAGAAGTTATAACAATTAGACTACACATCAAGTCTCTCTAATAATGGGTATCGTTTTCAACAAAAAGATTGGCTTTGGCTATAATAAACCAGCACAATGTCCCAAGCTAATCAGTCGACAAAGAGCAGTCAAAGGGTTAACACCTCAAAGCGTCCTCTTCCTAAAAAGTCAAGGTCTGAAGCCCAAAAGAAGAAGAGAATAAAGAGATTCAAGATTTTTTGCACCTGCATCTGTAAATTTATCTATCAACGTTTGATAATTTGTCATGGAGGGGGAAATTTTAAATATTCAAGCACCAATCATCTTTGATGAGTCAATTGCACACTGTGAAATTCATGCACATCAGCCTTATGCATCATCAACCTTCAACAACAGTGATGAAATTCGGATTGCTGTTCAAAATCAGGACCATTGTCTCCTGCCAAGCAAAAGCTCACTTCATGTACATGGAAGAATTGTAAGAACTGATGGAGCACCAGTGACAAACACAGTTTTAGTTTCTAATGCCATCTGTCATTTGTTTGAAGAAGCAAGATACGAAATCAATGCAATAGAAATTGATAGAAATAAAAACGTTGGCCTCACTAGTCTCATGAAAAATTATGTATCTCTAAATCCTGGGCAATCACGTTACATACAGAATACTGGTTGGCTTGAAATAAATGATAATAATCAATCACTAACCATCGCTACTGGTTACTTTGATGTAGCCATACCGCTTAACATGATATTTGGTTTTGCTGAAGATTATCACAAAATCATTGTCAATGCTAAGCATGAACTTATTTTGACAAGATCGAAAAGTGATGCAAATGCCATCTTGCAAGCAGCCCCCATTGAGCAGTATAAAATTGAAATTAATAAAATAGAGTGGCTATTGCCTAGCGTTAGACTGTCAGATTCACGAAAATTTCAGTTGCTAAAATATATTGAAAAAGATCCACCTATTCCAATAAGTTTTCGAACTTGGGAACTGTATGAATATCCTCTACTTCCAACTACTTCAAACCATGTTTGGACAGTAAAAACCTCAACACAATTGGAAAAACCGAGATTTGTCATACTTGGATTTCAAACAAACAGAAAAAATAATACTGCTAGAAGTTCTAGCAACTTTGATCATTGCAATCTGACTAATGTCAAACTACTTTTGAATGATCAGTGTTATCCTTATAGTAATTTGAATCTTGATATTAATCAAAATCAGTACGCTCTTCTTTATGAAATGTATACAAACTTTCAAGCTAATTACTATGGTAAAGAACCGCAACCATTGCTATCGAGGGAGAATTTATACAGTATGCACCTCTAGTAGTAATTGACTGTTCTAAACAAAATGAGTCACTGAAATACGGTCCAGTTGACGTTCGTTTGGAATTTGAAACTAGTGAAAATTTTCCCGCTCAAACGTCAGCATATTGCTTAATTTTGCATGATCGTATAGTTGAGTATAAGCCAATAAGTGGTGTGGTGAAAAAGTTGGTATAAAACTGCTGTAAGCACGAACAAATAGTTTAGTTGCATTCAAGATGCAGTACATTGTGGATATGCAGGGCTTCAAGTTACCAATCAATAAATTTGTCTTGAAAGAATTGTCTATATTACCAATCTATGATGAGACAGTCAAAAAGCCATATTCTTTTCTCTTTCAACCACCCTGCAAGTGGAACAACGTTCCACCAAAATATAAGTCTATAAACATTTGGGCAGAGCGGAAACACCATGAAATACTTTGGAATTCTGGTGATTTGCCCTATTCTCTAGTACCTGTAATACTCGAGAGCGTTTTAAAAGATGCAACAAAAATGTATGTGAAAGGATTAGAAAAAAAGAATTGGCTGCAACAATTTGTGGAAATATCGTGTGAAATTGTTGATATGCTTGATTTGGAATGTCCCTCGCTGCAGGGATTGCGTGAGATGTTTCGAATTAATGATATTAAATGTACTCATCATATGTATGAAAATTACTCTAATTGCGCAATTGAAAATGTACTTTTATTGAAACACTGGATGTCTTTGGAACAGTTCTGTTAGATTAGTTTTTAATTTGTAGAGATAAGAAAATATTTTTCTACATATTTAATTTATAGTCTACTTATTTTTAAGTATAATGTACTGGCTTTTTTGGAAATTAATAAAAAAGCAAAAAATGAAAAGAAACTTGTGTGTTGTTTTTTCCGAGTTCCTTGTCCTTATAATAATAAGTGCGAATAGTAGATAAGCGAATGGTTAGGTCAGTGAACATCGCTGGCATCGTCCTCGGCATTGAGAGATTACGTCTGCTGGATCAGGTTGCATCCGATAGCTACAGCAGTTTGAGAAAACGATTTTTTCAGGTTTCATTAAATAAAAAACACCAATTTAGATTCAATTAATTTTCTGTTCTTTATTTGAAATAACTTGTATTTCACAAACAATTGTACAGTTATTTTTCGATTCCTTTTTCTAATTCACATATATACAATTTCTACATATTATAAAGATGATTCATTCCATTCACTGTAGACTATATCTGTTACATCAAAGGCTATAGTACATATACTTAGATCTCTCTCATCGATATATCTCTATCTCTCTCACTCATATATCCACATCACTTATCATGTTTTATCACCATGCTTATTTCTATACATATATACAATTTTCCGTAGTGTACAGTAACAATGTACATAGGTATATACAAATACTACATATACATATATATACAAATACTACATATTACTCATTACTTTATACATTGGATGCATCGACTTCCATGGGTTCAGAGACTATATGTTTATATCCCCATGGAAGAGTGTCAGTGGTACCAGGGAGCAGCATTCTTTTATCGTCATGCCAGCTGAGAGCAATCTTATCTTGGATGATTGAGTGAACCTCGTGTTTTCGGCTTCGGATTAGGTGTTGAGTTTTAATCAGATTTTGACAAGATGTGAGAGTCTGCTTATAATCGTCGAATGTTATGGTTTTTAATGTTGATCCTTTGATACCCTTGGCCCTCTTTTTTTCATCTTCACCCAAAACCTTATATGCATACAATTTCGATCTCAAGCCCACAAATTCAGTCATTATTTCGCCGTTGCATTCATCCTTCATGAGACCTAATACTTTTTTATTTTTTAGAGGAATTCCGTAAACATTATCGGGAGGATAATCTGACGTGTCAAATTTATGAATATCCCGTTTAATGTAGTCGTAAAAGTTGGGAACAGTGAAATGATAGATGAGACTGTCTGTGTCTGTATATAGTAATTTTGCACAATTTCCAAAATTTGGTAGAATATAGTTATAATGAAAATCGTACGTGATTATTTTGGATATATCAAGAACCGTGAATCCAATATAGATGGGTTTATTGAAGAAAATTTTCGTTTTATTCATTTCAATGATTACCATATCCTCATCAAATATGGTACAACTGTGGAAATTTGGTTTAGAAATTAGAGCTTTTGCACCATATCTCCCCTCCCATTTTGTCACAAGCCTAACATCTTTGTGCTTCCTGACGTTTTCCATAGTCTTTCCAAAGATGGAATTGTTCATTAATTTATAGAAATTCTTTTCAAATTCGTTGTTCGCTCTTTTTCTATGTTCTGTATTTAAATCGATATAGTCTTTTAGCCATGCCTTTTGTTTGAATTTTAGCACACGATGAATTTTCGTTAGTTTCATGCCTAATTTCAAGTACATTTTTAGATTTCGGTAATGTAGTACATAATTTTTCTTTGGTAGCAAATTGGTTACTAACTTTGGAATCGTACATTTTGAACCAGGAGGCACAAAGTGTTCTGGGCATAATGGAAGGTCCTTGTGAAAATCGTGAAGCTCTTCTGGGTACTCTAGATCTACTTCAAGAATATAACCTTCAGGTGAATCATCAGGCACATTGAAAAAATTTGGATTATTCTCAAAATTTTCAAACCATTCAAAATCTTGATATGGCAAATGTTCACTCATAGCTTTACCATACTGATTGTTGACGTCAAAGTAAAAAATGTATGACTCGGGATCGAATGGATTAAAATCTTCTCCCATAAATCGATTGTTTGCTTTTGCAAACCTGTTTGAGCATTGTGAAACACCACCTCTGATTGCTTTCTGAATTAATAGTAACATTTCTACATCAGTTAGTAAATGTAGTTCAATTCCTGTGTATTTTAGCATTGCATCAAAAGAAAGTCCCGGTGCTGTGTAATAGTGCAAAGGGTCTAATTTATATGTTGCAAAACAAGTTTTTCTAAAGTTTTCGAAAATGTCTGCTAAAAGCAGTACATCGGTTTTGAGGTACAAATCTGAATACTGCCCTAAAGTTTGCAAATTAAATGTTTCCCACACTTTACACGCATGTTGGTAATCTTCATCGGAAATGTGGCAATCGTTTAATTTTGAATAGAATGCCTCTTTTGGAGGTAGACTCTCTTCTTCCAATTTTTGCCAGCTGTCAATGTAATCATATGGGAATACACCTTTTCTCGTTAATAGATTGAATTCACTGTCATTTTTGTAAAATTTTCTCGTAATTGTTTTTTCACTGTTATTGAGATATGAGGCCAATTTCTCTAGACTACTTGGCATAAATCGGAAAGAATCGATAAATCTAAGTTTGACTTTAGTATCTGGAACATCTTTTGTAAATGAGATATATTTTTCCTTATTGATTGGCAGTAAAGAGACATGTCCCTCAAAACTTTTGGCTAACTCTTTGATAAAAAAGTGTGAGTCGTAGCCAGATAAATTATGGAAAACTACTGGAATTACATGAGAGTCTTTGTAATTGATGTTGCAGCTTCCGTGTGCTGGACCACGGTACTTACCTGTGAAGTGACAGTGGTCACGATGTTTCACATCATCTTTCTTAAATTCTTTTTCGCAAATGTGACATACTTTAGCATTTAGAAAATCTTGTTTTTGCTTTGTTGTTAATTTTTCCATTGGTACTGGATTTTGAAAACGGGAATTCACTTTAATTGCTAAATCTTTTAATTCGTTTATAAACCATTGAATACAGTCTTTATCCCGATAAACTTTAGGTTCTGAAGTTGAATCATCGAAACTGCACTTTGTATAATATGCAACACTTGTGGGGATATGCTTTTGATACGCCGCTTGATCTATTTGAGAATTTGTAACTGGTTCCAGCAAACATTCAATGTCTGCGTATACAGCAAATGGTACATTTTCCTTGTATCTATGATTTTTAAATTTTAATATGTTCCCACCTTCCTTCTCTGTTGGGAGTATGACTCTACAGTTATTTAAATGTTCACAATCAACTCTGTGTTTTATTAGAGATTTTTCAAATTTGAAATGGCACAAGCACCTATCGCAAAAGAATATGTATCGTTTTCCTTTCGAAAATTGTGAACTAACTAACCGAGAGAGATTTTTAATCCATGCAAAGTGATACACTGGATTACTTTCGCTGTCATCAAAATCAGTATTTTCAAGCATTAACAAGTGAATTGTGGGACATTTCGATTTCTCATTACTTATATACAGAGGGACAATCTCATCTTTTTTCCTATTTTCCTCATGTTCTACACCGTAAACATTGATGCGCAATTCATTTATTTTCTCGAATTTTTTTATATTTTCAAAAGTGATGGGAAAACTGATTCCATCACGTTTCAAGAGTGTATCAAAATGAGGATAGGAACTAGTGCGATTAGAATCTCTTTCAGCAGGGCAAAGGGCGGCCATTACCGACCAGAGAAAACAGTACTCATCACTGTTCTCAACATTTACAACTGCTCTTTTGTCTCTAATAAATTTAGGCAAACTCATAAAAGTTGATGAGCCTACTGTAAAAGGTGCATACTTATTTATATTTACATTTAAATTTATTATTTCTTTCAATTTCCATCCAGATTTTGTTTGCTGGAAATCCTCTACTTTAATCAAAAGTTGCTCTCTGACTTTACTTTCAAACCATTCATTTATTTCAGTTGATTGTAAAATAAGTTCGTTTTTAGTATTAAAAAATTTAAGCTCTTCAATTTCCTGACCGTTTTCTATAGCACTGAATTTTGCAGCTAGAATAACATTTGTTTTTAAACCTGCAACGAAACTTTTCAAAGCGTTTTTTAATCTACAAGTTATCATTGTTTTTGAATCTTCGAGAAAAGTATCTAAATCTTTGTGGGTTAAATTTACAACCAAACCTGTTCTCACTCGACTCTTAAATGCAGACTCCAGATCCTGCCATCTGATCCTGTCTCCTTTCCTGTCCAAACCCTCGTTCACACCAGTTCCACTCTTCTGTAGCTTTGTGAATAATCTATTCTTGGATGTCAGTAGGCCAATAGTTGCTTGTAGTTTATTTTTTTTGCCCAAAGATAAATTTTGGTTCCCCTGACGCAAAATTTTATTGAGCCTTCGAATATCCTGGGTGCACTGATGCTTCCAGTATAAGATCTCCGAAGCTGTTGCATTTTCATTCAAAATGTCATATACATCATCGTAAATCTGGACAACCTTCTTACAGTCCAATGATTCCATTTTTGAATATTATTTTCATAGGATGGTTAGAGGACAACTGGAAAAAAATTCGTTATGAATTGACTTTTATAGTCCAACAATTTCACAAATATTCCAACGGATGGCACTGTGTTTAAATTTTAAATAATAGGAAGAAGCACTAACCGATTTTCAACACCAGGTTTCTTATCTCCAGTTCACAAGTCGTATATGTCACTGAATGTATGGTAATAATAAGAATAAACTTTTAAAAAGTCGAAAAAAAGTATATATTAAAGTGTACAAAACTGTACTGTTATTTAAAAACAGTTCAAAAAATATTTAAAATCACTATATCAATTTTCACTTCACTTGACTTTTTTATGCTTGTGTATTTCTCAAATGCTGGAGGACAACTGAAAGAAATATATGCGAAGCGCGTCTTTTATACATGCACATTTGCTATCCTTGTCTATTAATATATTTCCCTCTTTGTCTTAATGTTCTAGAACGTTCTACATTATAATCCATACGTTCGGGATATAATTTTTGCAACGCAGAAATGTAATACGTCCTTAAAATAACCCTCAAGTTGTTTACGAAAAATTCTTTCCAGAAATTGCCTAGTGTAATTTGAAGTATTGCATTATATGATGGAACAAAGTTCTAAAACGTTCTACATCATATTCGACACGTTTGGAAGATGTTTTGCGAAGTAAAAAATGTAATGCGTCATCAGAAAATAAAAAAAATAACCTTGAAGACGTTTGCATAAAATTTTTAACCTTCGAATTAAATTATTTAGACAGAAAGCAATAAAATCATCCTCGATTTCTATAAAAACTATATTATACAGTAGCTTTAGTGGATGATTGAAAATTACAAAATATTTATTTTGTATTTAGCTTGTTTTTTTTATAAATTTAAATTTTCAACGTGTAATATGCAAAACTGCTCTTTCTATATAAGAGATGAAAAAGGTGCTGAAAAACGAGCATATATCTGTGAATAAAAAAGTTATGTGACCTCATATCATGTGTCGTTAAGAAGCGATAAGTCTCGGACAGTGCACTCTTAATATATATAAGTTAAAGCACGTGTGAAAAAGCTTGGAATAAAATGCACGCTGTATTATCTCTCTTAAGTCTTGAAATTGTTTTGCAGTATCTTATTTCATGTAACACATCGAGAGGTTGACTGGACCTAGCATATGGCAAAAGAATGAATATCAAACTGTGCGGGTCGACTAAGAAAGCGAACTTTTGCGAGCAGTAAAAAGAACTGATCTCTAGAGAACGAAAGCAGAGTCTAATGAAACGTATGCAGCTTGCGACTGTCGATTCATGAATGCTTCTGAAATCAAAACGTCTAAACAAGTCTGGACGTTATCTCTCTCTAGTCCTCGCTCGCTACTCAATACCAGAATAAAGCGATAAGGATCCCGAACATATGACCTACCATAAGGAATCCTTCAGACACTTTTTTACCTATATTATTCAATTGACTCAAAATATTTTTTGTATTTCTAATTTTTTTTATCTCCCTTTTTATCCTTGAGTTCTAGAACGTTCTACATTATAATCGACACGTTTGGAATATAATTTTTTGCAACGCAAAATGTAATGCGTCATTGAAAATAACCTTGAACTTGTTTACTAAAAAAAAATGCTTTTCAGAAATTGCGCACTATAATTTGATACAGTCATGAAGAATGTTCTCTAATAGTAATATATCTACCTCTTTGAGTTCTAGAAGGTTCTAGACTGCAGAAGAATGTTTCTCACGAATTATTTGCACACTAAATAAAGGCAGGAATTTTTCAGTTGAATATGTTATCTATAAGGAAGCAATAAATCAAATTTATAGACAAAACAGGATGTCATGCATTGCCCTCAGTATCAAATTTCATCTATACACCTGCACCTTTTGGCTCATTAAATAAATATGTTATCTCTAAGGAAGCAATAAATCATCCTTGTTTTTCTTGCAATAACTATATTACGCAGTAGAAATTGCTAGGACAAAGCAAAATGTAACCTTGAAAGGATTTACGCGACATTCTTCAGATAAGAAATAACCTTGAACCTGTTGTTACTTGAATTTAGCTGGCACGATTGCGCAATATTACTGTGACGTCATCATCAAGGAATGTTGAATGTTCTCGATGCCGGTAAAGTAGGTCCAGTACCCCTCTTGTATCAATGTCGGTAAGGTAGGAATGCATGATGACGTCATCAGGACCCTCGAGAATGTTCTAGAAGCTTAGCACGGACACGAACCACTACAGCTAGAATCTTCTCGATGTCGGTAAGGTAGGAATCTTGCGTTAGAACCCGCCTTACTTATCTACTAATGAACATAGTGAATAACTCTACTTTATACTTCAATACTGTTTTTTTGTTTTGTACAACATTTTCAGAATTTAAAAATATTCTGAAGAATTATATATGAAAAGAATACTTTTTTTACATTATTTCTACTATGGAATTTTCTGCTTATGATATTTTTAATTTCTTATCACACTAAAATTGATTAGGATCGTACTTGATTAAGCCACCTAAGTTCAAATATTATATTATTTGGAAGAATTTTTTGTTAGTAGAATAATACATTGTTTTCGACATATCATTTTCTGAACCGATAATGAAAAAATAATTTGTAATCAAATTTGAGTTCAAATTAATTTCCAATTTTAACGTAGTAATAATTTTTTTAACCTTTTCACATTGATATTTGTAAAAATTACTACCATTTCAAGAAAAACAAATTTTTTCTATTTTTTTTTCAGATTTTCAACAACAATAAAATCTACCATACTACTATGATATCGCGATCCTTGATATTACATGGATCACAGCATAAAAGTAGCTCAAAAAAGGGGAAATAGGGTGGTTTTCGCACGAAAAAGGGGAAAATAGGGGAAAGATTAAACATTTACTTTCATATGTCGAAAAGAACAAACAACCTTTTCGTAAGAAATGTTACATTTTTAAATAACTTTTAATGATTTTTCAATGATTTCTGCCATTAAAGATTTATTTTTAAAAAATGGATATACTTAGATCGTTGGAAACCCATCCAGAGTGAAATAAAAAAGTCCAGGAAAAAATAAAATTAGTTAAATACACAATTTTGATATGTTTGACATCATTCTCATAAATATTTCTTTCCAAGATTTGTCATTTCATCCTTACTATAATTAATACTTTCAATCTAAATTTAAAACAATTGAAATCAGTTAATATCTTCTGTTCTCTTTCTTAAATTTACAATTAAACAATTTTTTTTGATTAAAAAAAAAATTTGCCTAATTGAAAACTTTTGGAAAATATACAAAAACATGTTTTTTGGATTGATTCGAGCCTGAAATTGAGTCACCTTGAACCAAAGAAACATGTTATTATTTTTTATCCATGGGAAACATTTTTTTCGTTGTGTTTATAACGTTCGAAAATCGCAAAAAAAGATATGAAATCCCAAAAATCCTAAATCACGACAAACATTTTTTACCGAAAAAGAAAAAAATGTTTCTTTGGTTCAAGCTGAATAAATTTCAGTTTCGACATATTCAACTTTTTTTTAAATGTGTGCATATGACTCAATCAAAAAAAAAAAAAAACATGTTTTTGCATATTTTCAAAAAAATTGTAACTGAGCAAGAAATTTATTTTTAACTTTCGCAATTTTAAATTTGCAATGAGTAAGATAATTTTTGAACGAAATAGTTGAATTTTTCAATTAAGAACAACATTTTTTAAACAAAAATCGAATAGTTATATTTTCGTTTCAAAAAATTAATTTTCAATTGAAAAAAATGAATTTTCTCCCAAATTGTTGAATTTTCAACACGAAAATATGAATTAATAATTAGGAAGTTAATTTTCAACCAAACATTAACAATTGTTAGTTAAAAAACCTACTTTTTAACAAACAAGAAAAAACTTTAACTAAAATGATGAATTTTTAACTAAGAAATGAATTTTTAATAAAGTTGTTCAAAAATCACCAAACTATTGAATTTTCCAGAGAAAATTCAAATTTTCTACAAAACAGTTGAATCTTTAACCCAAAAACACGAATTTTCAACAAGAGTTGAGTTTTCAACCAAAAAAGATTTTTTAGCCAATGAAGAAAAAAAATTGTATTCAAAATGTCGAATTTTAAAGCAAGAAGATGATTTTTCTACAAAAAAAGGACGAATTCTTAACAGATTACATAAATTTTTAACCAAATATTTGAATTTTCAAAATAAAAAAGATCAACTTTGAACCAAAAATGGAATTGCTACATTTTCATTTCAAGAAACTAATTTTCAAATGAAAAAAACAATTTTCTACCTATTTATTGAATTTTCGTGCCAAGAAAAGTACTATCTATAATGCACTCGAATTTTTAACTTAAAAATATAAGCTTTCAATACAAAAAAAAATTTTCAATCAAAAATTGCAATTTTCAGTTTGAAAAAGTGCATTTTTAACAAAGTAGTTTGATTTTCAACCAAAAAGACAGCTTTTCAACAAAATAAATATATTTTCAACCAAATAGTTACATTTTTAACCAACTTTATGCCAAAAAATATAACTTTTGAACGAAATTTGAACATGCAACCAAATAGTTGAATTTCCAACTAAAAAAGATCAATTTTCAAACAAAAATGGAATAGCTCAATTGTGAGTTTAAAAAAATTAATTTTCAACAAAAAAAAGTTTCAACAATAGTTAAATTTTCAAGTAAAAATTTAAAAAAATTAAAAATTGTTCAAGTTAGAACATTTAAAATTCCAGTTGATGAGTTTGGAATATTCCATTTTTTAATTAGGTATTTAACTTTGTACATTTCAAATAAAATGTATTAATCTTCTAATACTTATTTAAAAAATAATATATATTTTCTAACTGTTCCAATTTTATATTGGATAATAACTTCTGTCGGCAGTTTTCACATTTTCAACTTGCTTTAAAATGTTTCATCTTCAAATTTGTTTAAGAGTATTTATTTGTAATGGTCTGAAATTGGAACGTGTACCTTATTTATTCATAAATAATTTATTTAAGTGCTATAATTGCTTTAATTATTATTCAATAATGGGTACAATTTCAAATATCGTATATTTAAAGAAGAAAGGGGAAAAGGGGGAAGGTTTTTGAGAATAGGGGGGAAAAGGGAAATTTCAAGAAAAAAGGGGAAACTAAGAAAAACAGGGGAAGACTGTGCACCCTGATATCAATTTCTCGGAACCGAATATTTTTTTTTTAAACAGTTTTTATTCTAATTCAGCATCCCCATATCTCATGAGAAAAATTTTATTTGTGCAAAAAATTTAAATTTAAATCACAATTCAACGTTTGTCTCGTCTTAAAATAGTGATTTCGATTTTTCATTTGATATATTATTACTATGTTTAAACTATTTTTTATTTATATATCAGTTATGTAAATGAATGTTGCGTTTTAAATAAAGTCAGATGATAATAAAATCAAATCAAAATTCCAAAACTTTCATGCGAAAATATTTTTTCAAGCCTTAATTTTCAATGATACAAAATATGTACTTTTTAAAAATTGTAATTCAATTCATTTTTAATAATATACATATACATTACTAATAATATATTTACTGCGTGATTTAATACTTCTAAGCAAAATATTTTTCCCAAGCTCGTTACAAAATATTAGAAATCATCAGTAAGAGATAAATTTAAAAAATTTTAAGTAATTATGTATTATAATTTCTTAGCTGGCCACGTTTTTCTCAGAGAAACCGCTTGACCGAGAGTTTTTCAGAAAAATCTAAGCGGTTCCGTAGCTCACTTGACTAACACGTGCGCTAGATTTAGGTTTTAGGACAGGTTTTAGGTAGTTAGGTAGGGTTCGATTCCCCAGCGGGGGCGATTTTTCAAAGCGTTTGAGCGTGCGATCATATGTGTAAGACTCTGTGCGTGCAATTGTGTAAGAATAATCGTAAATTAAGTGCTGTAATCATATATAAAATAATTTTTTCCTTTTCAAATAGATCGACGTTTCACATCATTTTTGTTGTCGAAAGTTTGGAGCTAATCTATTTATAAATCGTGTATAGAATGCGTGCAGTGCATATATACATATACATATATGCGTTACAATGCGAAATCGGCAAAGTTACTCTTCACAGAAGTAAGTCATACTACACGAAATAGTAACTCTTATTCTCCTGAGTGTGGACGGTTACCAACTGGTGCAGTGCATCCTACTATTTGAAATTGTTCATCCTACTCTTTTAAGAAGTCAGTTCAAATAACCTGAATACGAAATAGTAATTTTAACCAAATTCACCGACGAAAATCTGAGGTTCAATTTAAAATAGTTAGAGCTGCTGGTTCACAGAGTTTTTTTAACGATCCACTTTTTTCCGTGCAAAGTGCAATTTTTTTAATATTTCAGGATAAACAATTGGAAAAAGTATTCAAATTCTGAAAAGTCTCATGAAAAATTAACCTTATGAAGTAGGTTTTAAATTAAAAATTAAATGCTGCGATGTTAATAAAGTATATAATTTAAAACTACCAAGTAGGTAGTTTTCACACTAGTGTTGTAAAACGTACATTGAGTTTTTTAACTTCAAACCAAAAGTCTAATATTGGTCCAAAACGAATCTTAACACTGTTAAAAATGTTTGCAATTTTAATATACATTTAATATACATTTGTATATTAAATCTAAAACCTAGGTATACGGAATCGCCATTAAGAGACTATGTTATTAAATTTCATATACCGCATATTGATCATTTATCAGAAAAGTCCGATATTTGCACTTTACAAAAATTAAAAACAATTCTGGCAGCAATTTTCAATTATAAATGATCAAAAAGAATATTTTCTCCTAGATGAATGTAAACTACACTGGTTTTTCAGAGACAAGTTCAATTAAACAAATAATTAAGAAACCTAACCTCCAAGCACCTGTACTCACGTTAAAATTCTAACGTTCGCAGCGAATTTTAGGAATAATTCCACCCGTACGTTGCACTTTAATTGTAAGTAAGAATTTAGTCGACGAATGTAAGGTTATTGCTTTAGTTTTTAAAATTTGACAAGATCTGAAGGTATCAAAGGACTTGTTGTTTTCACGCTTTCTGTTTTACCGACTTTAATATACGTGTATATTAATTTTACAACATGATGGTATATTAAAATTAATGTACGGTATGTGCAAATGACTTTACTCACATGTATATTAAATTTTAATCAGATTTTTTTAACAGTGAATATATTAAGAGAAGTTCATATTAATACGTGGCTTTAAGGATGGGAAAGGAGAGGTATAAATAAGCACAAGTTTTTGGTGTAAAACGGATTTCGTCCTAATTCTTTATTTGTACATTACATGCACATTATACAACGTATACTAATTAGATTTTTTCTACACAAAATAATGTATACACAGAATATTTCATACATCGAATTGAATACTGTTATACATATTTTCCCCACATAAAATATTTTATCGTTGTGTAGAATATATTCTGTGTAAAATATATTTTGTGCAGCGAAATTTTAGACATAATATTTATGTGTACAATGTTTTGGAAATATCTTTAGGATAAACTAATTACTCTTCAATAATGTGTAAGATATTTTCTGTATAGAAAATATTACGTGTAGGAAAAATATTGGACACAATATTTTTGTGTACAATATTCAGAGAGTAAAATATTCACTATTTATTTCTGTATAGGATATATTCTGTATCTAAAATATTATGTATAGGAAAAATATAAGAGTAATAAATTCGGTGTGGAAAATATTATGTGCATGAAATATTTTGTGTAGGAAAAATATAATCAGTATATCTTGTGTACAATATATTATGTGTACAACATATTTGTGTAGGAGCGGGTGCTAATGAAAGATAAGTAATCGCTTTTTCTTGGGTAACACGCGAAAATTATTCTGGCCCAGATATTCTGAATGTTTTTCGAATTTCAGTATCGCTATATCACCTTCTTTTGGATCATACTCCGTTAGCGAGCCATCAGGACCTCTTTCTGAATTAGTAAATTTTTTTATCAAATCAGTAATTGAGTTGTTGACTCATGAAATAGCAATATTTTAGCATTTCACTAATAGAATATTTATAAAAAATCAGAATTCGATGTGTCCAAATGACAAGGTTCCATCTCGGAGAGACCAAATGTAAAGGTGCCAATCCGCGTGTTGAAATCTCGAAGCTTCCAAATCCCATATAAATTTTATTGTGGACATTATTGCCCTCACTTCTGTAGCAACTTTTCATTTGGTTTCTCCGGTATGGAACCTTTTCATTTAGAAATGTCGGATTTTATCTTATTGAATCAATTAGTAGAAATATTGACCAATCATTACATGTAGTGATGCATATCGAGCCGAGAAATTCTCGTTATCGTTCGAAATA
>CAKNYM010041704.1:11745-25026 GCA_932195095.1 Andricus curvator
CTGACGTTAGATATTGCCGATTACTGGTCAAATAATTTTCTGGAGAAGCGAGAAAAAATCTGCCTCGAACTGGATTTGAACCAAGAACGCCACTATTCACGAACGGAGCGTTAAGCAATCATGCCACCGGGGCTCCAGCAGATAGTTTCCCGTTTCTCCTATATTCACAGGACGATGTGAGTCTACATCTTATGTAAGTAACACGTGAAATTTTAGTGATGAATTCTAGTCTGAATAAATTCACCGAATCTGAATATAATTTAATAATTGATGTTATCTTGTCAACCAGGATAATTCATTTATTAATTTCTGATTTTAGATATTGCCGATAACTGGTCAAATAATTTTCTGGAGAAACGAGAAAAAATCTGCCTCGACCCGGATTTGATCCAAGAACGCCACTATTCACGACCGGAGCGTTAAGCAATCATGCCATCGGGGCTCCAGCAGATTGTTTCTCGTTTCTCCTATATTCACAGGACGATGTGAGTCTACATCTTATGTAAGTAACACGTGCAATTTTAGTGATGAATTCTAGTCTGAATAAATTCACCGAATCTGAATATAATTTGATAATTTATGTTATCTTGTCAAGCAGGGTAAGTAATTTATTAATTTCTGACGTTAGATATTGCCGATTACTGGTCAAATAATTTTCTGGAGAAGCGAGAAAAAATCTGCCTCGAACTGGATTTGAACCAAGAACGCCACTATTCACGACCGGAGCGTTAAGCAATCATGCCATCGGGGCTCCAGCAGATTGTTTCTCGTTTCTCCTATATTCACAGGACGATGTGAGTCCACATCTTATGTTAGTAACACGTGAAATTTTAGTGATGAATTCTAGGCCGAATAAATTCACCGAATCTGAATATAATTTAATAATTGATGTTATCTTGTCAACCAGGGTAATTAATTTATTAATTTCTTAGGTTAGATATTGCCGATTACTGGTCACCTAATTTTCTGGAGAAACGAGAAAAAATCTGCCTCGACCCAGTTTTGAACCAAGAACGCCACTATTCACGAGTGGAGCGTTAACCAATCATGCCATCGGGGCTCCAGCAGATAGTTTAATAGACTAAAATTAATCACTAAAATTTCACACGTTACTAAGATGTAGAGTCGCATCGTCCTGTGGATATAGGAGGGAAGAGCTGGAGCCTCGGTGGCGTAATTGGTTAACGCTCCACTCGTGAAGAGTGGCGTTCTAATCTACATCACTAAATTTAAACCAATCTAAAACAATCTATAATATATTTATATGTTTCATAGTATAATCGTTTTGGTGCACCTGAACGATTAAAAAAAGGAACACATAATTATTAAAATGTACTAGCTAAGGAAAAATGATTGAAAGTTGTAATTTTTTGTTCAAATAAAAAAGTAAAGATAAGATTCTGAAGAAAAAGAAAACGCGAAAAGATATATTTCGATTTTTTTTAAATTTGAAATCAGTATATTTTTAATAACGAAACCCAAAAAATAAATTTAAAAAAAAACAATGGAATACACCAGCGATAAAAAATAACTGAAGTATAAAACAAGAATGTTACATCAGTACCTATGTTCATTCATTGCATTAAATAGTTAAATCTAATAATAAAATAAATTAATATCTCAGATTCAAAAATACCATTTTGAAAATAAAATCGGCCAGCATATTCGACATTGTTAAGTTTATATATTATGATATATTAAATAATAAATAATATCTACTTTGAATTCAAACACCCCCCGAAATTTGGGAGGGGGAGTAAGGTAAAATAAATTAAGTGCGTAAGTAATTCTAATTTTCCATTATGAAGCAACAAGTTGTAAATATGTTATCTTGGCGGAGGTGACATATGTTGTCTGTCTAAAAGTTTCATCTTCGCCTTCTTCATTTCTCAAGGATGTTGACAATTCTACAAGATCATGTTCCTTTATTAAACTTTTCTATTTGTGACGATTCACATTCTTTTAACTTGTTTTAATTGATATAAACGGCCGAAATAAATTAACATATTTTCACGATCATCGAAATCAATGCACGATTCGAAATGGAATCGGTCAACGATTCTACATGTTTAAATAAGACCAATTTTAAATTGAAAGCATTTCAAGTCAATTAATTTTAATCTCGAAGTCTTCTACATTAGATATTTGAAAAATTTTAAAGTGGAACCATTAAAATTTAAAATGCTGAAAATTTTGTGAAACGTCTCAGTTTTATATGTTCTTACTTATGACGCATATTTTTCATTACTTCCAACTTTCTAAACTTTTTATTTATTCAAGTCTAAAATTGTGAAAGTTTCCTGCAAAGATTCTGAGAATTGCCAGGTGGGAAATCTAACATATTGAACGTTCCAATTTCAAAAGTTTTATAAAATTCAAAACTTCAAATTAGGCTTATGCTAAACTTTGAACGTTCAAATATTAGATTTTCTATTGGAATTATATCTACTCGGTGGGTTTCCTATCACCACTACGTAGCGCGTCCTCAGGTTGCGGATAGAGGAACGGCCCGTAAGGCTGAACAGCCCCCAAGGTTAGCTGCGAATACAAGAATAAGCAGTAGCGGACAGCCGATAGGAGCCAGTCGTGGGTGTGGTGAATCTAGCACTGGCAAAAATAGGTACACGACAACCATGGCTTGGGGGGACCCACCTATTCGCGCTCATACACAATGGGTGGGTTCTGGCAAGCCAAGGTGCCGCGTGTACCCACCTAGAAACTATACCCGAACCAAAACTAAAAATCTTGTAAGGGAAAAATCCTGCTGCCCATTGGACACTGCAGCGATGACACTGCCCTCAAGGGATGTGTGGAATGATTCGCCTGCATAGGGCCAAAGGGGTATTGATGCCAGTAGGCGCGCTGCCTTGCAGGGGGACGTTAGGGTACGAGGATGAAACTGTAATGTGTCTGACGACAAGTTGACATGGTCCTTGTCAGAGTCGGAAAGCTCCCATACTTAGACCTAGGGAGGTATGGGGGTTATCACTCCTGGGACAGTGGACTCACCTACGATCGGAATAGGATCCTAACGTGCGGATTATCTTGAAACTACCATGGCTAACTTGCAAAATCAAAAAACTACAGTTAAAGATCTAAGGGTGGGAACTCTCAACGCGCGTAGTCTAAAAACTGGCCGATTTAGCGAACTCATTAAGATAGCAATTGATTACAAAACTGACTTAATAGCATTACAAGAAACCTGCTGGTCGGGCGATTTCGCGTCAATTTCTAGGGATAACTATACTTTGCACTGGGGAGGAGCTAAGGGGCAAAGACTGGGGACTGGTTTTCTTATTAATAAACGAATTTCGCAAGCACTTATCGACATGCAATTCATTAACGACCGGTTATCATACATTGTACTAAAGGGTAATTTCAGCAAACACGTATTAATCAATGTGCACTGCCCCACCGAGGACAAAGACGAAGACACTAAAGATCTTTTTTATGAAACAATCGAGCAGGTTTTTGACAAGTTCTCAACGTTTGACGCAAAAATAGTATTGGGGGATTTCAACGCGAAAATTGGAAAAGAACCAATGTATAGGCCTACAATAGGATCAGAAAGTTTGCATGACGTCAGTAATGATAATGGATCCAGAGTAATAAACTTTGCAGCTTCAAAGAACCTCGTTGTCAAAAGCACATATTTCAAGCATAAAAATATACATAAGGCCACCTGTATATCACCAGATGGTAATACTCACAATCAGATTGATCACGTTCTAATTGACAGAAGACGTCATACAAACATTCTCGATATAAGATCGTATAGGGGAGCGGATTTAAATTCAGACCATTTTCTCGTGATAGTAAAACTAAGATCTAGGCTAGCGTTAAGTAAGAAAACAAGCCGCACAGAGCCAACAGTTCGTTTCAATATAGATAAGTTCAAAACAGCAACAGAAACATTAAATTACCAAGTTGAGATTTCTAATAGTTTCGACGCTCTCCAAGAACAGAGAGACGATAACAATAATCACGAGGAGGACCCGGAAACCCTGTGGAGCAATACGAAAAAGGCGATACAGGCAGCCGCGAAACTTACGATAGGTTTTAAGAAAGTAACCAAAAGCAAACCATGGTTTGACGAAGAGTGCAAAATCTGGTTTGAGAAACGTCGGAAGGCCAGACTAAGTAGTTTACAAAATAAGTGCGATCAAACACATAAGAAATATCTCGAGATTAGCAAAAGTACAAATAGGCTCTATAGATCCAAGAAAAGGGAGTGGGAAAAGAATAAAATACTAGCAATAGAAGCGCATAATAAACAAAATAACCCGCGTGAGATGTACAGGGGAATCAATTTTATAAGGAAAGGCTTTCAAAGTAGAACGGAAGTAATGAGGGACGAAAATGGCAATCTAGTAGCCGATGCGACAGAGAGACTGAATTTATGGAAAGATTATTTCGATAAACTATTAAATGTACGCGAAGCCCCCGTTGAAGGTAATCTCGGCGAAATCCACACTGCTGATCTATTAATTAACGATCCTACTGATATAGAAATAGAAATGGCCATAAAGAAGTTGAAAAATAACAAAGCCGCGGGCATCGATGACCTACCGTCAGAACTGATAAAAAATGGAGGCCCTTGCCTCACAAGGCAAATTTGTAAATTGATACGCGCAGTTTGGAAAACAGAACGCATGCCGGAAGAATGGAATACCTCTATCATTATTCCCATCTTTAAAAAAGGCGATAAAACTAACTGTAACAACTATCGGGGAATTTCACTTGTGCCTTCGTGCTACAAGATCCTGTCTAATGTTATCCTAAGTAGACTAACTCCTTTTGCCGAGGAAATCATTGGGGATTACCAGTGTGGATTCCGCCGAAACCGATCTACAAGCGATCAAATGTTTATAATTAGACAACTGTTAGAAAAGAAATGGGAATTTAAAGAAGCAGTACATCAGCTATTTATCGATTTTAAAAAAGCTTACGACTCTATTATACGCGCGCGAATGTACTGGATCCTAGAGTTCTTGGGTGTGCCAAGAAAATTGGTTAGACTTATCGAAATTTGCTTAAGCGGCAGTAAGGGTAGAATACGCGTAAACGGTAGTTTATCTGAAGAGTTTTCGATCCGCGATGGCCTGAAACAGGGCGATGCACTTTCGTGCGTCCTTTTTAACTTAGTTTTAGAATACGTGGTTAGGCAAGTGCAGGCGAATCCGACCGGTGCTACCCTCAATGGGTAATACAAATTCTTGGATATGCGGATGATCTCGACGTACTAGGGGATGATAAAGAAACGGTAGCTAAAAATGCAGAAATCTTGATCGCAAAAGCCAAAGAGATTGGCTTGGAAGTTAGCGAATCGAAGACAAAATATATGACCGTCGTCAGGTCCGGACAAAGTAATCAAGACGGGGATCTAATGGCCGGAAATATGAAATTCGAAAGGGTTAACGAGTTTAAATACCTCGGGTCTATTATAACTAGCGAAAATAAGATTAAAACGGAAATCAATGCGCGGCTACACGCTGGCAATGGGTGCTATTATGCAGCAAACACGCTACTAAAATCGCGATCGCTATCTAGAAACATCAAAGTAAGAATTTACAAAACGATAATAATGCCGGTCGTCATGTACGGGTGTGAAACGTGGGCGCTGACGAAAGGAGAAGAGAATAGGTTTAGAGTTTTCGAGAATAAAGTACTTAGAAAAATCTATGGTCCAAAAAGGGACGAAGAGACCGGCGAGTGGAGAAAACTGCATAATGATGAGCTGCACGCTCTCTACGGGTCAGCAAATATTAATAGAGTAATGAAAGCGCGTAAATTAAGATGGGCGGGGCATGTAGCAAGAATGGGCAATGAAAGAACAGTGGCGCAAGTTTTAAGAGGGAGGCCGACTGGTAAGAGACCCCTAGGCAGACCGAGAAACAGATGGGAGAAAAATGTAAGGGATGATCTAAAAGAACTAGGACATGATTACCTAAACTGGATGGAGAATGCACAAGACAGAGATGTGTGGCGGTCTCGGGTAGATGAGGCAATGAACTTTCGAGTTCGAACTGCTAATCTATAATAATAATTGGAATTATATACAATTATATACAGAACTGGTACTGGTACCAAAAACTCTTTTTTACCGATACCAGTAGAAAAAATTTCAGGTACGGACAATGTTTTTACTGGTTTTTTAAGAAGCATATTTTAAGGGTGGAGTCTAGAATGCCAGCGCCAACAGTCCTCGGTATCGTCATCTCGCTAGTTGTCGTGATAGGGTAAAACATATTATAATAGATTAAAAGTGTAACTAAAAGTATTTCACTGACTAATCAAGGAAACCGGATCAGTCCTGATTTGATGTTTCATGTTCTTCCGAGCTGTTGGCTCTTCTTGATAAACTAGATTATTTAAATAACCCCACAAAAAGAAATCCGCGACGTAAGGTCAGGCGATCTGGAAGGCCAATTTACCGGACCTCCTCTACCGATCCGGCGTGATTGCCGAACAATGCGCTGGACGACTTTCATGTTGAAACGACTTCTTCTGTCGCAGTTCCAAGCTTATGTCTTCAAGCAGTGTTGGATCATATTGGTTACGTTGATTAACCGTACAGTGGTTCGTGAAAGACAACTCGTCTGAGAACAATGTTTGAAAAAAGAAATTCGGGTTACCTTGTCTTTGCTGAAGCGCCAGTTGACAGAATGTCACTCGGTTATGAAAATCATTGCCATGAAGTTCGTGATACAGTGAAATATAAAAGAAATAATATTCATTACGTTTTCATACCTTCCAAACACTGGTTAGAGACATTCCGGAAACAGGACTTAGTTGCCGAGTACTAAGATAGGGGTCATGAGCGGCTGTGGCTAATATCGCGATGTCATTATTAACTCCTGTATTTGTTTTTCGACGATTCCTGTTTTTGCTTGTACACTTCCGTCAGTGGTGAATTTGACAGCACCCTCGATATTCTTGCTACTTTCTTCATAAATGATAATCATTCAAATTTTATCTTGTACAGATAAAGCCTCCATTGCAAAAGTAATAAGGTCAAGTAGTGAGGGAACATAACGAAACCCAATGAAACTCAAATAAACCTGGTTACGTGCGATTAGGTTTGATGAACAGTGTTGGATAACATATCCAAATCAATCCAAACAAGCTTAACCAGCACAACCAGATCAATCCAAACGAACGTAACCAACAACACTAACCTAAAGGAGCGCGACCAATACGACCAACCCAAATGCACGCAACCAACACAACAAAATCAAATAAACGGAATCAACAAAGCGAACCGAAACGAACGTAACCAACACATCTAATCTGAACGAACGCAAGCAGCACAACCAATCCAACTCGAGCTAACGTAAGCAGCACAACCAAACCACACAAATCGAAGAAACTAAGACAGCCAAGCCAACCCAAACGAACGTAGCTAAGATACCAAATCCAACCCAAACGAACGTAAGCAACCCAACGCCAAACAAACTAAGCCCGTTTACGTTTGCCATAAGCCTCCTCAGGGCCGAAGTCACCACTGATGCCTTGTCTGTCGCTTGCCTTATTTTCTCCAAGTATGTAAGCTGCGTGTCCACTTTAAGACGTGCACCTTTTCTTCCCATTTTTAAATACATGAAACTCGTAGACTGAGGTCGATAATTACAATATATTGTCGCTGTCTCGTAAAATTGACAGGTTGATTTGAGCAACATCTGACTTACATACCTTGTAAATTTGAATTTTTTTTCTTTTTCTTTCAAAGAGGTATTCATCTTGAGAAAACATGGAAAACTTCTAAAGTGTCAGGTTTTGAAATGAAATTTGTCATATTACAGGATCAATATGTCAAGAGAAGCTCAAATTTTAAAATTATTACTTGAAAATAAAGAATTGAATGAAAATATAGATAAATGTTCATTTTTTCATTGTAAAAATACCATTTTAACTATCATTCAAGAACAATAAAGTTCCTGGTTCTCACTTCCAATAAAAATTGAAATAATGTTGTATACTTGTTGTATAAATTTATACAAGATCTTTAACGTTCGAAAAACCAATATACGAAAAAAATAAAACAAGAAGATTGTTTTTCAACTCTATGGGACCAGGCATGTTAAATTTAATTCTACTTTGATGAAAAGTTCATCCGGAAATATTTGAAAGAATTGTAAGTAAATGCAAAAAATTTTGTCATTATTATTGAATTTACTGGAATTTTCAAGCTATAATAAGGAAACTTCATAATAAATAAAGTGGGACTCTAATTCAAATTTCTAAAGAAATGTAATTTAAACAAGTAATATTAATCTTATTGGTAAACATCATTCCTTATATAAAGAATAAAAAATACAAGAAAAACGTAGGACTTTGTTTTTTATCGGGCACGTGTATAATATTACTTCACCTTCAGAAACTCAGATCATTTTACACATGAGTAAATAGTACATAGATTAACATTTTATAAAAGTATAATATTTGACGTCAGAACAGTTTTTTTATTGTATTGTTAAGCAAACTTTGTAAGCTTACTCTATAGTTTCGAAACCTGCCCTCAGCACATTAATGCGCACTTTGTAAACTTAGCCAATTTAACTTTAAAACGAATATTTTCTTCCAGATAATAATAATAATTGATTCTTATTAGATTCAGATGAGAGGTTAACCTATCTTTAAATCTGATTTATACTTTCCATGAAATTCCTGAAAATGCCTTGAAATCTTTGAAACCCTATGAAATCTCTTGAAATATCGCGAAGACCAGTGAGGTATTTGATATTCTAAGAAATCCCATTAAATATTAGGAAACCATTTGAAATCTCTTTAAATCCATTAAAATCTTCTTAAATTTTTTTTATATCCACTAAAGCAGTTTGGAATCGCTTCAAATCTTTGAAATCCTCTAAAATAGTTATTTTCCGGACAAAGACAGATTTGGATAATCCAAGAAAATTTGTTGGTTAGTCAAATTTGGTTGACTATACCATATATTTTGATTGATCCAAGCCATTGATCTTCTGGTAATCAAGATTCATTATTCACAGAATAATAACTCAAATATAAAGTTTCTGTTTAGGGGGCTTAAGATGCAATAAATTAAGTAAAATGCTAGTTTTTTTATAGAATCTGCTTCAATTTTTTATTATCCAATTCATCATGGAAATACATGTAATCAACAAAAAATACTAGTTCATCATTGTGTTCATCATTCCATCTTTACCCTACTCTGTCACCTTCAACGTAGAATCTTTCTCACGTTCCTTCGAACGCTAGTAAGGATGCTCAACCCTCCATTTAATGCTAAAAGATGTTTAAAATATTTTTATTAAATTCACAATCAAATAAATTGCAAACTTCAAAAATTAAATATCAAAAAATTAAATTTTTTGGATATAGATGGAATATTCAGGAAACTTACATTTTAAAAATCGCGTCACATCCACTTTTAATAAATTCTTTTACAATTTCTGATTTTGTTTCGTCCAAATTTGAAGAAACGAGGCAGTCCTCTGATTTGTCAACCAACTTTTGTGATAATAATTTAAGCGTTTCATTTTTTCGGCAGTCTTCGTTTACAAGATTTTCTAATTCGCTCTCATTTGGTTCCTTATCCTTTTCTTGCCTTATTTTTCTTCTCGTTTCAGTAAATGCATTAATTAACTCCTGCTTCTCTTTACTTATATCTGTATCTATGTCTTTTATGGAACACTCTAAACCGTACTCTTCTATAACCGGTTCAACTATAGGAATTACAGGACCCAGAGTCACAATACGAAGTCCTGTTAATTAGAAAATTGAAGAATTCAAATAAAACATGATTTCAAATTTACAATAGGTTGTAGCGAAAAAATAATAGTGAAACAGAATTTAGTGTCAGATTTACGTTCGGCTTTTTAAATAGGTAATCTGCAGCTCTTTTTTCTCCTCTTAAATGCATTTCTCTAATTCTTGAACTTTCCAGCAATTTTTTATACAAAAAAATTCAGATTCTTAAAATAAATACACTGACAACAAAAAATTCATGTCGAAAAAGAGGAAGAACACAACTTTTGATTTCTGCAGTCGTTGAGAATGAATTTTCTTATCTTTATCACATTTGTTGTCAAAACTGCTACAAGTGATGATGAAATTCCTAACTTTTGAATTCATATAACTTTTTGGAGAAAACAAAATTTTTGCATCACGAAAATATTGTATCGTTACTATATGCCATTATTATATATTTACCAAAAGAATCGTGGACTGCCATGGCGAATAACAAAGTACCAAGAAAGATCTTCATTCTCTGTAATTAGGATTCGTAGAGAACTTCTTGAAGAATCCGTAACTATTTGAACATTTGACTAAATGTTCCAGTATATATATATATACTAGTCGCTATCTGAACCCTTCTTCTATGTGGTAGACACTTGTAGGATGGGATGAAGGGTATGAAATTATTTATCTGAGATATTTCCTGTTAATTCATAAATCTTTCTTTAACCTTTTGAAGGCACGAAACATTACGACTTCACGAAATATGCGCAGTTTAGATAGACTAATATAACTTTCATCATACGCAGTTGAAAGATAAACATAATGATGGAGCTTACCACACAATGACTGTTTATTGACCTGATATGAAGCAATTAATAAAACGTCGAAGAAGTGTTTCCATATTATTAAATTAACGTCAATTCTTATAACCGGATTAATGTATATATTTTTATATATTTAACATATTTTATAAAATGAAATTGACATGTTTATACATAAGTCAGAATTAGGCTTGAAGAAAAACTAATAATTAAATGATAAAATAAAAGCTAATGGGATCGTTTCAATTTACTAAAATAATACTTCTCATAATTATTAGCAAAAGGTTTGATAACAATTGGGAAAATTCTAAAGGACCAGTTAATAATATTCATTATAAGAGTTACTACCTTAAACTCAGATTGAAACATATTGTGTCTTTCGTGATGAAATAACTTCCACAAAACCCTCTTTTAAAAACAATATACTTCTTAATTCCCACTGTTGTCTTCGACGTAATCAAAACGTTCGAAAATGCATGCAGACAAACTATTTAAAAATCACTGATACCTAAGGTGATATCCATGTGGAAAAATTTCACTAGCCTGGTTCGAGTCTGTGCAGAATGAGTTCTGCAGAAAATGCACAAAACAATAGTCCAAAAGAAAGGGCACACATTTTTTTATGTAACGCGGTAGGAGTTGTATATTAATGTTTTAATTCGCGACCATTCGACCCCTTTCATCAACTCGCCACTTTTTGCAATTAAATTAAGGCATTCGTCCTTTTTGAGCAAACTTTTTGAACAACGTGATTTTTTCAGTGGTGCAAAACCAGTTGTTTTTGCTCTGGGGACCAGGAAACTCTTGTCCCAGATTTTTCTAAACGAGCAGACGCAGCAGACTTTTCCTTTTGTGATTCAGGAAGTATGTTTTTTTTTGTGAATTTTGCATCCCCCGATTCCTGACAGTCGGAAGTCCTAGTCGTAATAGAGTCCTGCTCCGAAGATAATTTTTTTTGGAAGATGTTTTTTTCAGTCTCATCCTCCGCCGCACCATCAACATATATGCAAAATTCGTTTTCTATCAATTCAATGTCCTGCCATCGTTTGCCCTTGAATTGCTCAAGGCTTGAATTGCGCAGGTGCAGCAAAAAGGTATTCGTTGGATTTCGGTACAATGCTTGCACTTTTCCGAATTTCCAATAATGATACCACAAACATCTGCATTCGATTGGTAAACAGAATTGCCCCTGCTTCGCTCTCTTTGCCAAAAAAGGCCACTCGTTTGAAGCTGGAACATAATGCCATTTCTACATCTAATAAGGCAGCAATGCTTTCCTGCTGAGTGACTCTGTCCGATGATTGTGTGGCATACATGACTTTCTCCGATCTTAAGATTTTCAAAAGCATCTTTAGCTGAAGATGTTAAATGTTTATTGAAAGCATAACATCTTCAGTCAAAGGAATTATTTTTGGCTTCAAAGAGGAATTTTCGTTAAGAACTTTATTGGCTAAGCTGGAAACGTCGCTGCACCAATGCGTCCTAACCATTTCATTTAAATTATCAATTTCTTTAGCAAATTCTTTTATTACTGAAGAATCTTTTGGGCCAAAAAGAGGATTTTTAGTTATAACTGCTTTTTTGGCTACGAGGCACAAAGTTTGAGTATTTGTCCCCATGTTTTAAGCCAAAGAAGCTGCTCGAAACGCTTTCGTTTCTTGATCAAACCCGCTTATCACTTTCACTGCTACGACAAACTCATTATATACATGTGGTTTTAAAACATCAATGAGATTTTCAAATGACATTACGTCCTGCAGTGCCAGTTTTAAGCGGGCTATTTCGCGCATCTTATTCGACACGGTGACATTCATCTGCAACCGTTTATGTTTGTTTAAATGAAATTCATCATACAGACAAATAAGGGGATCTTTTTTGGCTGTATGATTGTATTGATCCACTTTCATTATATTGAGCACTTCTTCTTTAAGACGACTTTTATTTAAATAATTCCCAAGCATCCCAGTTGAAATCAACAAGGTTTGCGATTCAGATAAGTGATTGCGTGAAACAAAAGCATCGTCACTTCGCCCTGAACATGTCTTTTTGTGCCTCCACAAATAGGATTTTGCGAAGTACCATAAGCAGGGTACACATGCAAAATAGTTTTTCGCGTTCACGTTCTCTGTCTGATTTTCTCCGTAAACCTTGTTGGGTAAACGGACAGGCTTTAATGTATTTTTCTGCTGCATTAACACAAAATTTCCACTTTTCCGTATACCTACAATCGCCGTTCGCTGCCCTTGGGAAGAGACAGAATCTTATTCACTCTCTCTTTTCATCTCTGTGTTGCCTTATCAAATGCCTTGAAAAGTGTCCTACCTCCTCGAAGCATAAAATACAACAAGCTTTGTCATTAATCTTATCATCCTTGATGACTGCGGTATGCTGCAAATTAATGTAAAATTAAAAACTATGTAAAATTAATATTTTTATTGAGAGAGATATTGATTGACATTGAAATATTTTATTTATATTTTTTTGAATCAAAGATTAAGATGTTTCTAAAGAAAATTAGTACCTTTAACAACGCTATCAACATCAGCAACTTGATGGGGCCCCTGCCTCGTACTTATTGAAATTTGTAAATAATGGTACACGTTATCTTCGAGGCATATTTCAGGTGACCATGGAGCCTAAAAAAATATGAACAAAATATTATCTAAAATATCGTACTTAATATCTCAATCTTGAGCATCTTATAAAATATTTACCTCAGAGAGATGTTCAATTCCATTTT
>CAKNYM010041704.1:40026-54480 GCA_932195095.1 Andricus curvator
GGCCCTCGAGCTCCTGCCCGAGGACCGCCGGTTCTGGTAGTACGGGGACCGCCAGGTTGGCCCCGAGACGTGCCCGTGCTGGCACTAACCTGCTGCTGTGGACCTTCTGGGCCACTCCCGCCTTGTTTATCCAGTAGACCTCTCCAGAGATGTGGTCAATGATCTGGAAAGGCCCACTACGGATTTCGGCCAATTTGACGTTCTAGCCTTCGACCTTGTTGGATAATTTCCTCTGCATGTTGTATACCCAGTCTCCTGGGACGAAACTGGGCCTTGCCGGGGCAGAGGCGTATCGGGCTTGGTAGGTCGCCTGAGGCTGGCGAGCTTCCTCCTCTCGACGTTGTAGTTCTCTGGTCCTCTCTCATTCGTCTGGGTTTTGAAATCGCCATTCGCCTGGCGCGGCTATGGCTTTCCCAAAGAGCAAAAAGCTTGGGGCACCCCCGTAGCTGCATTTCGGCGTCGTCGGAGACCGTAGAGGATGTCGGGTAAGTGACGATCCCATGAGCGCTGGTTGTCGGCATGAAGATGCAAGCGCAAACCCTTCTTTACCTCTTGGTTACGACGCTCCATGGGATTTGCGCGTGGGTGGTACACTGGAGCCGTCCACAGCTCGCAGTCCCAACGCTGACTTGCCTCAGCCCAAACGTGACCGGTGAATTGGGTCCCGTTATCGCTGAGGACGTGCTTGGGGGATACGTAGCGAGAAAAACCCTCCTCCTGGAGGAGCTTAGTGAGGCGGGGTGCCTGAGATGAACGGAGGGGAAGGCTTCCACCCAACGTGTGAAAAGGTCAGTCACCGCGAGGATGAATCGATTCCCGTCGCGAGTGCGGGGATAAGGGCCCATTAGATCTACGGTGACCGTCTCCCACGCGCGACGGGTGATCCGTGGATGTTGGGTTTATTACAGTGGTTGAAGGGACTTCGAAGAATTTTAAAGAGTTTAGATTCTCCTTTTGTATTTTCCAACGAAGACATATGGCCGCTTGATAAAGTACACACACACAAACTTCCGCCGTGAGTTTGAAATATTACGTCTCAGAAAAAAGTCGAATTTTTCACTTTCGAAAAATACAATCCTAACTGCCCAGTAAACCGGTCTATTTTTGTGCGATTATTTTTCGATTATTTTTTCGCAAACGCACTGTTCAATCCCTTTTTTCTAAATTACCACTCAAAAATTAAGAAGAAGCTTTGAAGACTAAGGCGGAAACCCCGTGAAATAACCAAATAAGTCATAGCTATTATTGTTAACAATAAATGAATTTTCAGATTATAAATTTTTCCTCCTCCTTGGTCGGTTCGGATTCGCTGAAAACCCAGAAAGTGAACTTCTATCAGGTGATTCAGCGTTGCTTCTTTATCTTCGCAAACTCACAATTATCGAGCCTTGTGAGCCCGAGGCGAGCTTCCGGATTTTTCGCCAGGATCTTGTGAAGCCTCGCTGCTTCCGGAATGTCTTTCGATTCCTCGCAGAATCCCCTCAAATCCTCCTATATATACTTTCTCATACTTTTATTGTATTCATACTGCGTCCCAGTCTAAAGGCACTTTAGTTCTAATTGCCTTATTGCACAACATTCTTGTTTTTTACGGAGTCTCTTCAGGTGGGTATTCCACCATTCTGCTCCCTTCCTAGAATTATTTGTGCTTGTAGGGCAAGTTTTCTCATATGATGTAGTCAGAGTCCTTCCCAGAAAATACGCGGGGTGCTCTAACTCATCAATGGTACCATAGCTTGTGGGGAATTCCGCAAGCCTCAATTTGAGTTCCTCTTTATATGAGTCCCAAAGTGTATTTCTGGGGTTTCTGATCTTGGAAACCACTTGTTTTTCTAGGGTCAATCGGAACACCATATATTTGTGGTCCGAGAGCGACTCCTCATCGGAGACTGTCCAGCCCACTACCCTGCTCCTCAGTATACCCGAACATAGAATCAAATCGAGAACCTCACTCCTGTTTTTAGACTGGAATGTGGGAGTATCCAGGCTCGGCGGAAATAGGTCATCTGTCTTTTTCGCTCCTTAAGGAGCGTGAATGTAGAGGAATTAGTGTAAGCGAGACACTCGCATGTGGAAAACCTTCATTTGTTTTCCACATACGAGTATCTCGCTTACTCTAATTCCTTTACATTCAAGCTTCTTAAGGAGCGAGAAAGACAGATAATCTAGGTTCCGCCGGCCCTGGAAGTATCACCCCGATTCAGTATCTCCAGCTCTGTGCCCGCTATGTATTCAATTACATCTCTCCCTATCTCATTGATGTTTGTGCTCCCCACACCGTATGGTGAGAGTTTGCATCACAGCCCAACAGCAGAGGAATCTTGTTCTCTTGACAGTGCCGAATTAGAGCCTTCACCTCTCTGGAAGGCGGGCAATAATTTATAATATAATAATTTATTGCCAAAGCAATAAACACCTTTAGCCTTTCTCCGCTACTGCCCCTGAGTCTCACCTTGATAACGGTGAGATATCTGAAGCAGAATTTAGGCACCAAGATTGCATCCATACCCTTGGCGGTTATGCATGCCCTTGGCACTTTTTCTCGTGGCCCTTATATATGGAGCCACATCCTGACAAGCCACTAATTTTTTCTCTCTATAATCGGGGTTCTTGGATTAGGAGAATTGCTGCCTGTACCACTGACAAGCGCCTGGCTAGAACCACTGAGGCGTCTTTGCTGTGGTGTAGATTAATCTGCATCATGGGGACTCCCGTCTCAGCCATTGAAAGGCTAATTCAGGGCCTCTAGATAGGATCGGTAATCCAGAGCCGCAAGGGCCCCCTGAGGAACCTTCCATCACGAGGAGCTAGGGAAATTAGAAACACCCCCTGCAGAGCCCCGCTTGCAGAGGGCGGGTCTACATACCATGGGATTCAATCTGGTGTCCCAAAGTTCACGGTTAAGGCACCTCCTTTGAGACCCCGGTCTGTCCGCCCCTACTGAGGGGTCAGGTCGGGATTCTTAAGGATTTGTTAACCGTGGTACCATTCAGCCCTTGACATGGCGATCACATCCTAGCTTGGGAGCATGAGAACTCGCGCCCTCGATATTCCAGGAGGCTTTGCTATTACCCCCAGAGTAGCTACACTTTGCGATGCAACCCCTGTAGTTTACCTATCCAGATCTATAGTCCGATGAGACCCGTAAGCTCTCCCACCAACTACAAGGTCCTGCGATCTCTAGAGAGAGAAGGTATTCATATTGAAAAAACATAGAAAACTTCTGAAGCGTCAGGTTTTGAAGTGAAATTTGCCATATTACAAGATCAATATGTAAAGAGAAGCTCAAATTTTAATAGAACTAGCAAAAATTAGCCACTTGTGCTAAGTTTTAGTTTTAAAAATTATTACTTGAATTTAAAGAATGAAATGAAAATATAGAAAAATGTTTATTTTTCATTTATTGTAAAAATACCATTTTTACTATTATTTAACAAAATAAAGTTACTTGTACTTACTTCCAATATAAATTGAAATACTGTTGTATATTTGTATGCGTCTGTCTTGATTAAATAAAATGTTACTTGATAGAACATCAAATTTTACCAGTTTCATTATGGACATAAATGTTGAATTTTTCTTACTCTTGAACTTTAAAGTTGCAATTATAATTTGAAAATAAAATAATGTTATAGTTTTATGTGATAAATATGTCCAATAAACATTGTAAATGGAATATTATAGAAGATTCGAATCAAATTCAAATAGTTTAGTTTATACAAGATCTTTAACGTCCGAGAAACCAATATAGGAAAAAAATAAAACAACAAAATTGTTGTTTAACTTTATCGAACTAGACAAGTTAAATTTAATTCTACCTTGATGAATAGTTCATCCGGAAATATGTTAAAGAATTGTAAGTGAATGCAGAAAAATTGAGTCATTATTATTGAATTTACTGGAATTTTCAAGCTATAATAAGGAAACCTCATAATAAATAAAGTGAAACTCTAATTCAAATTTCTAAAAAAAATGTGATTTAAACAAATAATATTAATCTTATTGGTGAACATCATTCCTTATATAAAAAATAAAAAATACAAGAAAAACGTAGGACTTTGTTTTTTATCGACCACGTGTGTAATATTATTTTACCTTGAGGAACTCCGATCATTTCACACATGAGTAAATAGGACATACATTAACATTTTATAAAAGTATAATATTTGACGTCAGAACAGTTTTTTTTATTGTATTGTTAAGCAAACTTTGTAAGCTTCCTCTATAGTTTCGAAACCTGCCCTCGCAACATTCTCTAAATCTGATATACACTTTCCATGAAATTCCTGAAATCCCTAAAAATCTTTGAAACCCTATGAAAACTCTTAAAATATCCTGAAGTCTAGTCAGGTACTTGATATTTTATGAAGACTCATGAAATGTTACGAAATCATTTAAAATCTCTTTAAATCCATTAAAATCTTCTTAAATCTTCTTTAATCCACTCAAGCAGTTTGAATGCGCTTGAAACCTTCGAAATCCTCTAAAATTGTTATTTTACGGACAAAGAAAGATTTGTCTAATCCAAGAAAATTTGTTGGTTAGTCAAATTTAGTTCACTATACTTAAGCAAAGATTGTGGTTCATTTAACTGAAAATTCTAGTTGATATAACAAAGGATCTTCTGTTAATCACTTAGTAGGCTCTTTTTACTAAGAAAAATACTAAAGATATAGAAAAAAAAAATCATACAAATCCGAATAATTTTTCGTACTTTTCACTTAGTCATGCAATTCATTATTTGCCGCAAGATTAATTATTCACAAAATAATAACTCAAATATGGAGTTTCTGTTTAAGGAGCTTAAGATGTAATAAATTAAGTTAAATGCTAGTTTTTTTATAGAATCTGCTTTAATTTTTTGTTACACAATTCATCATGGAAAAACATGTAAACAACAAGAAAGACTAGTTCATCATTCTAAATGCCAAAATATTATAAGTGTGAAGAATTAATTATTGAAAATTTACAATAAGAATGTCCTGGATGATTGGCGTCTTTACCCTACTCTATCACCTTCTAACAAGAATCTTTCTTACGTTCCATCCAACGGTTGTAAGGATGATCATCCTCCCAATCATTGCTAAAAGATGTTTAAAATATTTGTATTAAATTCACAATCAAAGAAATTGTAAACTTCAAAAATTAAATATCAAAACATTAAATTTGTTAGATACAGATGAAATATTCAGGAAACTTACATTTTATAAATCGCGACACATCCACTTTTAATAAATTCTTGTACAATTTCTGATTTTTTTTCGTCCAAATTTGAAGAAACGATGCAGTCCTCTGCTTTTTCAACCAACTTTTGTGATAATAATTTTAGCGTTTCATTTTTTCGACAGTCTTGGTTTCCCTTATGTTGCTTTATTTTCATTCTCATTGAATGAAATTCTTCAATTAACTCCTGCTTCTCTTTACTTATATCGGTATTTGTGTCTTTTATGGAACACTCTAAACCGTACTCTTTTATAACCGGCTCAACTATAGGAATCACAGGACGATGAGTCACAACTTCAAGTCCTGTTAATTATAAAATTTAAGAAGTCGAATAAAACATAATTACAAATTTACAATAGGGTGTAGCGAAAAAATAATTGGGCAGAAAATGATCAACGCCTCCATTTCATACCGCTGCAATTCGCGTTTAGGCGGTGTACCGCGCCACATCCGACGGAGAGCTGTACACCGCCTAAACGCAACGTGTAGCGGTATGGAATTAAGGCGTCAAAAACCGGTCGTATTCAGGGTCATGAAATTGAGTGCAGTTCCACCGACCAAGCTTCGGCGGCGTGGCGTCGCTTACACGTGAGTGGCGCGGCCTATCTTGCGCCTTGGAGGTGGAGGGGATACACAGGAGTAAGCGAGGAGTCCGAGAGTGGTATCCAACTCCTTTTTCCAACCTATGTATCCCCTCCACCTTTAAGCCACATAATACGCCACGCCACTCACGTATAAGCGACGCCACGCTGCCGAAGCTTGGTCAGTGGAACTGTACTCATTGAAACCGAATTTAGCGTCAGATTTACGTTCGGATTTTTGAATAGGTAATCTGCAGCTCTTTCTCCTCCTTTTAAATGTATCTCTATAATTCTTGAACTTTCCAGAAATTTTTTATATAGAAAAAATTTAGATTTTAAAAATAAATACACTGATAAAAAAATTCATGTCAAAAAAGATGAAGATCACAAGTCTTGCTTTCTGCAGTCGTTGAAAATGTATGAGGTAGGAATTTTCTTATCTTTATCAACGTAAAATAGTCACTGTGATAACACGGAGATCGTATTAGATGCTACGATTGCAGAAAGACGTGATGTTTAATTTTCGTGTCTTTCTTATAGCTATATTATTTTTTCCTTGACGGAATTGCTCACATTTGTTGTCAAAACTTCTACAAGTGATGGTGAAATTTATAACTAACAAATTTATATAACTTTCTGGAGAAAACAAAATTTTTGCAGCACGAAAATATTGTACCGGTATTATATTCCATTATTATATATTTACCGAAAGAATCATGGACTGCCATGGCGAATAACAAAGTACCAAGAAAGATCTTCATTCTCTGTAATTAAGATTTGTAGAGAAGTTCTTGAAGAATCCGTAACTATTTGAACATTTTACTAAATGTTCCAGTATATATACTAGTCGCTATCTGAGTTCTTCTGTGTAGTAGACACTTGTAAGATGGAATGGAGGGTCATAAATCTTTCTTTCGCCTCTTGAAGGCATGAAACATTACGAATTCACGAAATATGCGCAGTTTAGATAGACTAATATAACTTTTATTATACGCAGTTGAAAGATAAACATAATGATGGAGCTTACCACACAATCACTGTTTATTGAACTGATGTAAAGCAATTAATAGAACGTCGACAAAGTGTTTCCATATTATTAAATTAACGTAAATTCTTATAATCGGATAAATGTATATATTTTTATATATTTATATATTTCACATATTTAATAACAAGAAATTTACATGTTTATAATTCAGTCAAAATTAGGTTCGAAGGAAAAGTAGTAATTAAATGATAGAATAAAAGCTAATGTGATCGTTTCAACTTACTAAAATAATACTTCTGATAATTATTAGCAAAAGGTTTGATAACAGCTGGAAAAATTCAAAAGTACCATTTAATGATATTTTTTTCTGAAAGTTACTACCTTGAACTCGGATTGAGACATATTGTTTATTTCGTGATGAAATTCAAATCTTTTATAATGAATTTTCCTTCACAAAAACATAAACATTATTAAATTGATTAATTCAACACAATCTTCAATGGCTTTCTAACCAAAATTTTGAGAAAGTCTGGACTAATTTCAAAATAGTATATTACCAGAAAGATATTTTTGCGATGTTCCCTCTAATAAATTTCACAAAACCCTATTTTAAAAACAATATACTTCTTAATTCTCACTGTTGTCTTCGACGTACGTAATCAAAACGTTCGAAAATGCATGCAGATAAACTATTTAAAAATCAGTGATACCTAAGGTGATATCCAGGTGGGAATAGTCACTAGCCTGGTTAGAGTCTGTGCAGAATGAGTTCTGCAGAAAATGTACAAAATAATAGTCTAGAAGAAAGTGCAAAGGATCTTTGCAGAACGCAGAGACAATGAGACAAACATCCCAGGCACCTCAATGATAAGCCGGAAGGATTAAATAACGATTCACGAAAAACTAATGAAGAATCATGAGTCCAAAGTACATCTTCATCAAGGAAGTTGAGACCTGAATGACTTCATCAATGAGTCAAAGGCTTCCCACGACTTTCAAGAAATCTAAATATCCAAAACAATTCGTCCTCGAGGAACTTAAGCTCCGAATGTCTCTGCCAATGTCTCTGACTTCCAGAAGCCCCAGGTGTCTCAAAGACATGCTTCTCTGCCAAATTCAGTTTTAGATGGCAAACGATTTTCGAGTGCTCTAGGTTTCGAAAAGACAGACACCATAGGAAAGTTGAGACCTGGGTGAATCTGTCAGTTATTTAACGTCTTCTCATGAACTTCGGGTATTCCAGAATTTCAAAACACGTCGTCTTCGGGGAAATCGATTCTTCGATAGTACACTTTAGCATCTAGAAAGCCCTAAGAATAACTCGACTTTCGGAAGTACCAGGTACCCCAAGCACATCTTCCTTGAGTAAGGTGGGAACTAGGTGACTTCGTCATTCAGTCGACGTCTTCCCACAATTTTTTAGAGCTCTAGGTGTGCAAAACAGATCTTCCTCGAGGAAGATGATATTGGGATGATAATTTTTATCATCGAGAATGCTTCGTCTATCCTTTGACCTTCTGTCATGACTGTCCGTACCTAAAAGAAGTCTTTCCAGTCACTGAAGTCAATAAGTTAATCATAAAATTCAATCAAAAGCTTCAGTTAAAATATCATTCACTTATTAAATCCAGTGTCTGCCATTTCTCGCTGACTAAAATCCAGAGAGAATTGTCGAATTCCAGGTCTGAATATTCCCAAGGAAGATGAGCTTCGGGCACCTGATGTTCCCGGAAGTCGCAAAGTGACTTTGAGACATTCTTGAGGCTTTCCGAGTGCTAACGCTTAACATCCACACCTCAATTTCCCCGAGGAAGATGTGTTTTGTAATTCTGGAGCACCTGAAAGTCATGAGAAGACGTCAAGTAACTGACGGGGTCACTCAGGTCTTAACTTCCCTGAGGTAGGTGTCTTTTGGTGGATACCTAAAGTATCCGGGGTTCAAGAGGTGTCATCAATTCTCCCAATTTTTTTTTCTTCAATATCATTAACATTGGCTATTGCTTCCTTCTTAACAACGTTTCCTAATTTCTTTATTCATTTCTTAAGGTCTTTGACCTTTTTGTGTTTATTGTGTTTTATAGCGTCCGCTTCCGTGTCAATTCAAATTTTAATTCCTTCTTCAATCTTCCTTTGATATGGGATTTCTCCAATTTCTTTAGCTGATCGTTTGCATTCAGATTTGATTTCCTACTCATTTATCGGTGTTTGATGAGAGGATTAAGATCAATTGACTATGAAGATACGTTTACCTGTGACAAACATTACATTGGACAATAGTTTTTATGCATGAACTTATAATGTTACGGTAACATTTTTTCTTCTACAACTCCAAAAATGTTAATAAACGATTTTTGTTCAAAAAAGTAATCTTTAAGTAACTTCTGATTTGAGACAAGAAAAAAAATTTATAACACATACATTTTTAAATAACAGTTTATTTTCTTTGACTTCCAAAGAATAACTTATAGTTCACAAAACATTTAATTTCAGATGTCTAAAATCAGAAGTTGTACAATTTATATACATTCTTGTGCATTTTTCAATAATTATTTATTTAAATTACAAGAATTCTTTTTAATTCCAATTTTGAATTGCGCGCCAACTGCGGCCAACCAGTGCGCGGCCCGAACGCAAGCGCAGTAGCAAAAGGCGCCAACATTGGCATCACTGCCCTTACTTTGATCGCTCGAAACTCGTTAAAAAAACCCCCAGAAAATTCTAGCCAGGTACTTTCGACTTTTGAGGCTTCCAAAACGAGCTGGACGTCTTAAAAAATCTGAAAAAAATTACAGGCGCTCCCTAAGGTGTCGAGAATGCAACGCAGTTTTCCAAATTTCGAAATATGAAATTGTTTACTAATTGTAGACCATTTTCCACAAACATATCATCTTGAAAAGAAATAATGATAGGATGTTGTTTTATGGCTTGAAATGTGCACTTTGTAACGTGATTTAACTACACTTAAAAAAAAAATTAAATCAATATTTCGCAAAACAATCCTTTACGAATATTTCGCGATTTAATGAGAGTACCCACAGTATAAAAAGTGTTACAAAAAGAGTACCCATTTCACAATAATAGGGACCTCAGAAGGAAGGGGATACCGAGGAGGGAAAATGGCAGGGTTCAAAGGATGTTATTTAATTAAAATCTCGGTATTCATTTTTTCAAAACATAATCAAAATTGCAAAACAATGCAGATCTACAACGATTTTTGAGTAAAATATAAAATCGAAAATAAATATTCTTATCTGTACCGGCTCTAAACTTAATCAATAATCACTAATCAATAATCCACACTTTTCCAAAAACGTGTTTATTGCGTTAAAAGTTTTGCAAAAATTAATTATAATGTATTAAAAGTATGTGCTTGTATTATCATTTTTTATTATAGTAATAAAAATAACTTTTCAATTTGAGTTTAAATTTTAGTGTACTAATTATTTTGTTTTCCTCTCACCATCGATATTCATTCATTAGAAAACTAAGAATTTTGGGAGTAAGTTTCTATTTTCAATTTAAACTGAAGATTACATTTTTTATCGCAATCCACAGCCCGGGCCTCCCCTGATAAGTGGTGAACGTCACTTAGAGATTGTCAGCTCGCACAGCTATTTCCTGGGAACGATATAACTTTTTTAAATCGGTTTTTTGGCGTCAATTCAGCATATAAAGTGGAAGACTGATGAGTGCAAAAATTATTCATAATTTATTAAACTGACAGAGTATAGAAAGTGGTTTCGGCCTTCCAAAATGTTGAGACTACTCGCACTTGGAGCTTTAACGATCTTGGTGACAGGTAAGTTATTAACAACTTGCATCATAAATCGCGCGCATCTATTTTCGTATTTGCCAGTGAAAAATAATTTCTAATACAGTGCAAAATGATAAATAAATTAATATGGAATTCTTAAAGGCCTATTAGCTGCTGAATGTAAAAATTCTCGGTGTTACCGATATCGTCCTTTTGAATTCTTTGGATCTCCAAAGAATTCCTGGTTAATTTCAACAACTTTAAAAATTAATCTCCAGCAGAATATTGCGGAATAGAAAATTAAAATCCGACAAAATACTCCGGAAGGGAATAAAAACGTCAATTTTATTATATAGGATTGCATTATTCAACTCCTCAAATTGAATAATGGCCACTTCGGACCATTCTTGCAGATTCTTGTTTTCTACGTTAGAGTTACTGGCGTATTTGACTTTTTCATTTTATTCTATTTGTTATTTTATTTGATACGTTTTAGTAACTCTTGTTGAATAATTTATAATATTTACAAAGGGCATTATTTAGCATCAAAAAAGTCCTCAATGAATAATAATCCACATAATTGATTCTTAGACATTTTGTTTGGTTTTTCTTTCTTTATTGTAATTTTCTTTCTTTTGTACATTCCCATCAGAGAAGGTATAAGATTTGTGCAAAAAATCGACCCCCACTCTAGTTTTTGTCAAATGTCCACGTTTTGGGACCTTCTGAACCCGAAAAACAGGTTTTCGCGAATGTGTCTGTCTGTGGGTGTGTTTGTAGATTTTGAGACTGTTAGCACGATAACTTTCGAAAGAATTGACCGATTGGATGGGCCTTTGGAATACACATTTATTTTTACATTTATTGTCCTTAACTAAATGTCAAGTTCGTTAGCCAGCCATTTTCGATGAAAATTCAAAAAGTTAGAGCATTTTCAACATTTTTTAGACTATTGGTTCTCGCGCTACACGCTCGGTCTTTGCATTAACCCCACATTTGTGCACAGACTTTTCAAAATTAAAGTTCAAAGCATCGACAACTGCAATTTGGTTATTGTGAATTCTCTTTTGTTAAAGCTCCTTCGGCTTTAACGAACACATTCTCATCACGTACCTCGTGCTTCAAACACGATTTTGTCGAAAATGCGAACTTTTCTACATTATGTTCAACTTTATTATAACAAATGTATATTATATTTAGATTTCTGAACCTCTATCTAGGGCTGCTTATTCAGATATTAAGGATATTTTAAGATATTCAAAATAAGGTACAAATTTTATTTTTAATGATTACTTTAATATTTGTTTCTCATTTTGCATTAAATTTTATTTTCAGCTCCCCTGAAAAATATATCATTTTATTAAATTTACATTATTACAATTCATAATATGCATTGGTATTGAAACATACGTATTTTTATTATCTTCTTTTTATGATTGAAAAAAAGAGCGCATCCTATAAAAAACAATTTTGTTATTAAACATTTTATTGCAACTTGTTTCGTTTTTTCATAAATTCAATTTGTTTATTTACAATGTTATTTTTTACGATTTAAACTGAAAATAAGCATCCTGGCGTAAAGTGGTTCGGAGCAAATTTGTAGATATAATTTAGGCGAAAAATTTTGTTAAATAAAATGTTATTGTAGCTTGTGTCCTTTTTCCAAAAAGTTAATTTTTTTATTTTTAATATATTTCCATAACAAGAGTTTATAACAAGTTTTTAGATCTTTTTTGGTGGAACAATTGATGTCTCTTCATTTTTTTTTGTCTCCTGTGTCGCTTTTCCAAAAATTTCATTCTTCATCTTTTTTGTTAAAGATTTAAAAAAAATCTACTCACTGCATCTAAAAATTGGTAATAATGTAGATCATTCTTGGGTGGATAACTTTTGTCTATTAAGTTTTTTTCGCACCTCGCATCGTTTTCACAAAAATTGAATTTTTTATTTTGAATGTTATTCATCACGATTAAAATAAAAAGTACGCATTCTATCAAAAAATTATTGCTAACAAATTTTTAGCTTTTTTTGGGTGAACAACTTTCGAAGATTCACTTTTTTCGTATCTCGCATAGTTCGCCTGTAATATAAAATTTTTGATTTTTAATTATTTTTTGTGCCATTAAAATTTGAATTCTCGATTTTTCAAGAAAATTCAAAAAGTTGATATAATAATCTTGTGGGGCATTTAAAAAGAAACGTTGTTCGTTTTTCTTTCATACCGTGCGTTTTTTGACTTACCGCTTTCATTTTTTTATTTATTTTTTTTTATTTTGAAGATGCTATAATTCTATATAATTTTCTTTTGATCGGGAAAAGTCGTGAGGATTCTCCTCATTGAGATAAGAATGTAAAAATTACCAGAGTTATAGCTTTTTGAACACCTTACAAGATTATCATAATAACTTTTTGAATTTTCTCGAAAAATCGAAAATTCAAATTTTGTTCACACAAAACAAATGAAAAATCATAAATTCCATTTTGCGGTCAAACTATGCAAGAAACAACAAAAGATGAATAGACAGAAAGTATAGATTTAATGCTTTCACGATGATTCATTATAATAAATTTGAAGGAGGTTTTTCGGGTTTCAATCGTGTGCAAAACTACAAATTTTGTCGACGTTTCATGGTCTTTTTTAAAAAACCCGGGAGGACGGAAAGCCAAATCGGATTGGTATTATATCCATTGTCCCTATTGATGTTATTAGGGTATTTTAAAATTTCGATTGCTTTTCTGTTTTTTTTTTTTTTTTTTAATATTGCACGTTTTTGCGATGACGGTTGTTTTTTCAAATAAAGTGCTATGTCCTGTTTCTATATGATGCTCAGCTAGGCCTGATTGCGTGAAATGTTTTAGCCTGACTCTACTCTCATGTTCCTCCACACCTTGGCTCACCGCTCTCCCGGTTTCTCCAATATAGGCTCTGTGACAAAAATTATGCAACCAAAATGGATCTACAAATTTGTTATTAATTACTTCTTGATAGGACGCGTAGTTTTTGCTTTATTCGTAACAAACAACATTACAAATAAAAAATTAACTTTTTGGAAAGACGACGCTTGTTAAAATAACTTTTTATGTAACAAAATTTTTCGCCTAAATTATATCTATAAATTTTCTTTGAATCAATTTACGCTAGGATGCGTATTTTTGGTACAAATCGTAGAAATAACATTGAAAATAAACAAATTAAATTTATGGAAAAAACGACACAAGTTGCAATAAAATGTTTGAGAAAATTTTTTTTTATAGAATTCGCACTTCTTTTAATTATAAAAACAAGACAATGAAAATATGTCTGTTTTAATATCAATGCATATAATAAATTTTTTGTACATTGGATATAGTAGTGTTAAACATAATGTAGAAAAGTTCGCAATTTGGACAAAGTCGAGTGCGAAGCATGGGACACATTATGAGAATGTTGGTTGAAGCCAAAGGAGCTTTAACAAAAGAGAATTCACAATCACCAAATTACAGTTGTCGATGGTTTGACTATTAATTTTAAAAGTTCTGTGCACAAATGTGAAGGATGTACAAAGACCGAGCGCATAGCGCAAGGTAAATGCACTATCGAGCGCGAAGTGCGAGATAAATATATTATGGAGCGCGAAGCGCGAGATCCAACAGACGCGCACCCTAGGGCAATTGAATAGCAATTTAGATAAGATCCTGATCAGTTATGCTATTGCCTAAAAAATTGTATTAGTTAGTTAGTTAGTTTTAATGCGGGTGGGAAGCCCATGGAGAGCTCCCCTGGCGCTCAAGCTATAAAGCCTATTGTGCCACACCCTTACTTATTCACTCTCAGCAGTCGAATCCAGACCTCTTGACGAAGCCCAGTATGTCGACCACTGTTCGTGTTGCAATTTCCTCTGTGTCCATAAAATGGGCCCCGAGGGTCT
>CAKNYM010041705.1:0-11473 GCA_932195095.1 Andricus curvator
AACCAAGAAGGTGAAATTTCAACTAATGAGAGTGCTCTTTTACCAAAAAAAGACGGATTTTCAACCAATAGTTCAATTTTCACCGGAAACATATAAATTTGCAATGAAATAGTATAATTTTCAACCAACAAGTGAGAACGTGTTTAGTGACAGGTGGAGAGAGAATTTTACGGAATTTGTGTGGAAGGTGTGAGTGGAGTGTGAGGGTGGAAGCCGAGGAGGTGAGTAGGGTTGTGTGGGGTGAATTGGGGAGATAAAAAGTGAGTTTCAGCGTGGGTGGGAGGTGGTATCTAGCTGGATAGGGAAAGTGAGGTTAGGTTGGCAAGTAATCGGGGGAGTTCGTGGTCAGGAGTCTTGGGCTTTCGAGGGGTCAAGGGTGGTTCTCGCAAAGTTAGGGAATGCTAAGGGAGAGAAAGGGGGGTCTGAAGGGACTGAGGAATTGAAAAAAAAGGGGAAAAAAAAGGAAAATTTGGCGGCGAAAGACGCCAACATTTTCCAGAGACATCTGTCGGTTGCGGCAGATACTGCATGGATAGGTACCAGTTACCGGCACTAGAGCGGGAGGTGGGCTGCGAGAGTACTGGCAGTGCTGGTAGTGAAACCGACGGAGAGGGAATTTTCCACAAGCCACGACGGCCAACAACGCGTCGCCGGGTGTCGAGCGGTGCGTCGGGGAGAGGGAGAAATCGGCACGGTGGCAACGAAGGAAGCGAGAAGGTAAGGGAGAGAGCGTCAAGCGCAAGTGACGGGGAGGATCTCTTGAAAAGGAAGAGAGACAGCCAAGAGAGTCCGGAGAAAAGCGAGGTCGAGAGCCCGTTTAAAAAAAGCGGGATAACACCTAGGTCCCCCCCCCCCCCCCCAAATGGAGGGGATGTTGGAAAAGGAGGCTCTCGGGATGTTGTTAGGCGAGATCAGGGGGCTGAGAGAGGACGTAAGGGGGGCCAAGGAGCAGATGGAAGGCATGAGGGAGGACATGCGAATCAGAGATGAGAAATGGGAAAAGGAGGTGAAAGAGCTGAGAGAGAGAGTAGATGGGTTTAGAGGGAAAGAAAAGAAAAAGAAGTTAAAATAAAACAGATGGAAGAGGAGATTAGGGCGTGGAAAGAAAGGACGGAAAAAAGGCTTGAGAAGGTGGAGGGCAGGACGGAAATGGAAATAGGAGACGGGGTTATGGGGGGCGAGATTAAATGTATTTGGGAGTGGGTAGGGAATATGATAGAAGAGAAAGTGGGAGAGCGTAGGAATGAAAAGGAGTAGAGGGCGGATAGGGAAAGGATAAGGGCAATGGAGTTGAGAATGGAGAGAAAGGAGAAGGCAGACAGGAGAAATAATATTGTGATAAGAGGGTTGAAGATGAAGAGCGGGGAAGAAAGGGAGGGCGTGGAAGCGCTGCTACAGAGCATAGGGTGGAATAAAGGCAGGGTAGGGAAAGTTAAGTTGGAGGGGAGAAAGGAGAAAGAAGTGGCGGTTGTGGAGTTGGAGAGCTGGGAAGAAAAATTGGGGGTAATGCGAAATAAAAATAGGATAAAAGATAAGGAAGTTTTCATCGATCACGATTTGACGAGAAAGGAAAGGGATGTACAGAGAATGCTGTACGACAGGGCTAGGAGGGAGAGGAGTGAAGGGAGATCGGCGAAGGTAGGATATCGGAAAATAAAAATAGACGAGAAAATGTGGGTGTGGGACGAGGAGAAAGAGGTGTTGAAGGAAGTGCAGGGGAATTTTGTAGAGGAGTTGTGAAGGTGCTTTACTGGAACGTAGCAGGGGTAAAGAAGAAGGATGAGGAGTTCTGGAGGTATATCCAGGAATTTGATGAGGTACGACTGGTAGAGACGTGGGTGGAAAGAAAGGAATGGGATAGAATAGAGCCAAAGCTGCCAAGGGGGTATAGGTGGAGACTCCAGGAAGCGGTCAGAGTGAAGAAGAAAGGAAGGGCGAGTGGGGGAATTATAACGGGGGTTAGAGATGGATTAGAGGAAGAAGCTCACGGAGAGGAAGAGGGGGAGGGAGTGCAAATGAGGAAAGTAAAGATAGGAGGGGTTAGAATTTGGTCGCTAGCGTATGCAGATGACATAGTGCTGTTGGCAAAAAGCGAGGAGGCCTTAAAGGAAATGATGATGAGGTTGAGAAGATACCTGGATAAGAACAGGTTAGAACTGAATGCGGAAAAGTTCAAGGTTATGGTTTTCAGAAAAGGAGGTGGAAGGGATAAGGAAGGGGAGTGGAAGTGGAAGGGAAAGGCGGTGCAGGCGGTGAAAGAGTTTGTGTACCTGGGCTTCTTGTTTCGGAGGAATGGCGGAGTGGATGGTCACATAAAAGAGAGAGTGAGGAGGGCAAATGTGGTGATGAAGCAGGTGTGGGGGTTGGGAAAGAAGATATTCGCAGATGATTTTGGAAGGATAATGAAATTGTTTGACTCACTAGTGATGAGTGTGCTATTGTATGGAGTAGAGGTGTGGGGGTGGAAGGAAAGCGATGAGGTAAATAGGATACAGGAGAGATATGTAAAGTGGACACTGGGGTTGGCAAGGAACACGCCTAATTATATTGTCAGGAGGGAGACGGGGAGAACGAGTGTAGGGATTCTAGCGGGGAGTCGAGCGTGTAAATATGAGGAGAAATTTTTTGGAAGAGGGGGGAAGTAAGCTGGTTAGGGAGTGTTGGTGGGAGAAGGAGAACAGGAGAGGGGGTGGGAAGATGGAGGTTGAAAGAGAAAGGTATTTTAGAACGAATGGACTGCATATGGATGAATTGAGAAGGATGCATGAGGAAGGAAGGAAGGTATATGAGTTGGTTAAGAAAACCAGCATGGAGAGAGAGAAGACAGCAGGGGAAGAGAGAATAAGAGAGACAAGGTTTAATGGGAACTATGTGTGGATTATGCCAAGGGCGAGAGCGCAATATTTGTGTGAGAAAGGAGAGAAAGGAAGTCAGGAGCTTATAGCGAGGATGAGATGTGGGTGCATGGAGGGTTTCAATAGGTTCTGGCTCGCTAGGGAAAAGAGGATGTGTGAACTATGTGGGAAGGGGGAGGCAAGAGTGGAGCACTGGTTGGAGGAGTGCGTGGAGGTGGAAAGGAATGGGATAAGCATGGAGGTATTGATGCATGAAAGGGAGGACAAAAGGGCAGTAGCATGGGTGAAAGGAGTATTGGGTAAGATGGAGAAGAAGAGAAGGAAGGAGGAAGAGGAATGGAGAAGGAAAGATTGTAAATAGAGGAGGAAGTAAATATAAGTAAATGTAAATATTGTAAATAGTAGATAAGTATTAGGTATTAGTCGCGGAGACAGAGTTTGGTAATGCGAGGCAAGCAAGAAAGTAGGGACATGCGAGCGAGGCGAGGCGAAGCGAGGAAGGCAATGCGATAAGAGCGAGCGGCGTTAGAGATAAGGTGTGGAAGGATGTTAGTTTTAAGGGTTAGTTTTAAGAAAATTCTGTAAAAAATGGAAGTGTAACCAAGTCAATTTTTTAAGGCCAGCAGGCTAAAAAATAAACGTTTATCTATCTAGTAGAAAAATTATTTCTAAATAAGAAACATCTCATTTTCAACCAAATGTTTTAATTTTCAAAGGAATTTCCAACCGAAAAGATGAATTAGTCAACAAGAAGATTAAATATTCGCCCACAAAATTCAAATTTTCATTAAAATACAGGAATTTTAAACCGAATATGTGAATTTTTAACATAAGAAGATAAATTATGAACCAAACATGTACGAGTTAACTTTTCAGTCAAGACAATTAATTTTCATCTAGAAAACATAATTTTCAAGAAAATAATTAAATTTTTAACAAAAGAAAGGTCTTTCAACTAAAATGATGAATCATCAACTAAATAAATCAATTTTTAACAAAGTAATTTCACTTCCAACTAAGTAATTGAATTTTCTACCGAAAAAGATGATTTCTCAACGAAAAACGTGATATTTTATATTTTAACCCAAAAGGATTTTAATTTTATACCAAAAATAGTTGAAATCAACCAAAAAATATGTATTTTCTACAAAATGGTTTGAATCCTCAAGCAAAACAGATTAATTTTCAACCAAATAGTTGCGATTTTTAACCATAACGATAAAATTAATTTCAACTTTAATTTATCGAAAATTCCCTAACTCGCCAGGTTAGTCAGGTTATCTGACCTGTAGCAACTCTGTAATTTAAAAAAAGTATTTTTTTTTCTCACTCTAGAATGTTTTTTGTAAAAATACATGTATTAATTATGATATATATTTGTTTAAACAATAAGTGCTTTAAATTCTCTTTAATGAGCATATTCTCGAGAGCATTTGCTCAACATAAATTCTTGGGCATTTAAGAACTCTACGTACGTTACAAATAAGCAAGACAGGGTTAAGGCCATGTGATGAGTGGGTCACGTGACCGGATTCCTACCTTACCAGCACTTTTTTTGTTTGTCAACTTATTTTCACACGAGGCGCCTCATCGAGTTGAATATTTGGGATACTAAATAAGAAGCACTAAGACACGCGGCTCTGGTCACACGGCCTTAACATAATTTGTTTTAGCCATTCATACATCTTTTTTGCTACGCCATTAAATAAATCATGTAAGTCATAAAAAATTGTAATTATAAAAGTATATTTAGTATTGTATTCTTCACATTTTCACTGTGTTTGCTATTATAATATTATACACAAAATACATTCAATGATAAAAATTATAGTTAAACTGGCAACACTTTCTGCCAACAACATTTTAAATATATATTTTAATTTGTCTTAGGCCAAACAGCCTTACAAATGAGAGTCGTACCGTTGATATATCTGAGGAAATTACACAGGTTTCGTCGGTGTGAGTAGAGTAGGTGCTAACAGATCAAATCAGTACATAGATTTGTAAGATTTTTTATAAAGACGCACGAATGTCAGAAACTTTGGAAAAGAATTCATAAAGCTTGTTAACACTTTCTTTAGATTCAGCGTTCAAAATATTTAACATGTATTCGACAAGATCGGTGTCGTTAGTTAACGCTTCTACCAATAAGGATTTTCTCGCTTCCCTATATGCACTACATTCTAACAACACGTGAAATAGATTTTCGGATTTAGGCTGTGAACATATATTACAGTATTCTCCGGGTTTTAAAGTAATGCGTTTTTCGTTGACAATTATTCTACCGTATATGGAACTCATGAGTCCACAATGAGCCATGACTTTAACTTTATACATAGGTAATTTATTATTCAAGTATACTTGGCGTCCGTTCTCAAGCTTCAACTGAGGACGAACCTGGAGACTGCTTGACTCGGCTATCCTATTTTTGTCGTTGATTTTACATATTTCTATATATTTCTCCACATGCCCGATCTTTTGGTCGATTATGTTCGCAGGTTCGTAAGAAGTGTGCACTGGGCCCTCTCTATCTGTATAAACCAGCTGGAGAATTTGTTTAATTTGCAGAAGCCAATTGTACTTAACTAATGTATCATCTTTTTTAGAGAGTTCCTCGAGTCTGTTAAAACAGATTTTTGGAAATCGACTATCATCCATGTTTTGCAGCTTTTCGAGCCAATTAATCGCTTTCTTAAAAACTTCGCTAGATAGAGGCGCAGCACCCACTTCCAATCGCATCGCACAGTTAGGACAGGAGGTGGGAAGAGAAAGTAATCTCTTATAAAATGCAGCCTGGATTGTGTCTATGTCGGCCAAGTGACGCAATCCCCAAACTTCGATACCATAAAAAAGAATACTTGTTACGAGCGAACGAAAAAGTTTTTCCTTTACCTCCCATGAGTCCGATCGACGGCTCCAGATAATTTTTATAACTGAGTTCACTGCATTTTGAACCGATTGTTTAATGTTCTTGAGAGACTCTAAAAATAGGCCGGAGCTGGAAAACGGGATACCAAGGTAGCAGAAAACTTTAACAATTTCTAACTTCTCATTTTCACAATAAAACGTGTTAATTCTTTCTTGAAGTTTACCCTTGTGAAAAATGAGGACCTTCGTTTTTTTCTTATTAATTGAGAGACCGTTGATAGTACAATATTCTTCCAGGCATTTGATTTTCCTTGCAAGATCGATAGGGGAAGATGCAAAAATCGCCAAATCGTCGGCATATGCGGTGCATAAGATGTCGTGCCTGGAATCCACTGGGATGCCCTCAAGCCCATTATCTCTAAAAAATACCTCAAAGTCGTTCAGGAATAGTGCAAAAAATAGCGGGCTTAAGGTCTCTCCCTGAAGGACTCCTTCCGTAATGTCAACTGCTTTGGACAAGTTTCTGCCATAGTAGGCTGAGTTTCACAGAAGGGAAGGCGTTGACGAAATCGACGAACAAGACGTAAGCCTTTCTTTTCGATTGACTCAAATATATTTGGGACACTGCATTTAAGATAAAAATGTTATCAATGCATCCCCTTCCTTTTCGAAAACCTGATTGAAATTCTGGGAGTGCACCGGTTTCGTTGACCCATTTAGTCAGTCTGTCGTTTAGTATTTGGGTGAATGTCTTGGCTACACAATTTACCAACGAGATACATCTGTAATTAGATGGATCTTTTGCGTCACCTTTCTTATGTATCATAGTTGCGTGGGACTCCGACCAGGCCCGAGGAACCTCCCCCTCCGCAATTAATTTATTAAACCAGTTGGTGAGGTACCTCATCCAATTACTTGGAAGATTTTTGAGAAATTCGTAGTTTAATCCATCTGGTCCTGGAGATTTGCCTGATTTGCATTTTTTTAGGACGGAGGTCAGTTCCTCGCCCGTGATCGGATTGTCCAGGAGAGGGTGTCCTGTTTCAGTGAGTGTGAAGTTTGAGTCAAAAGCCGGAGGGGGGAAGAGACGGCTTAGATACTCGCCCCATTCGTCTAAACTTATGGAGTTCGTAGCATTGAGTCTAGGTTTGAATTTGTTAATAGCAGCCCAGAAGGCCTTAGAATCACGGCAGTTACTGACTGTTTCGGAAATAGTTTTTCTATAAGACTTTTCTTTCTGATCTAATGTTTTTACAAGGTTTTTTTTAGCAGCCTTGTATTCTTTTGTATCTGATTCGCTAAAATTTGAGTTATTACACTTTCGAAGCCATCTCCTCGCCTCCCTCTTAGCCTCCGCACAGCTTTTATCATACCATGGTTTTGAAAAGTAGTTCTTTATCGAAAGTGTCATTGCTCCCCCCCTTTTTTTCATTCCAGCCTCTTGAGCAACTCTTTTTATTATGTTGGTGAAACTAGTGTTTGTCTCGTCTGTGGATCTAGTGGGGTCCTCTGTCGGAAGATTGTGACTCATTATGTGAACAAATGTATCTTTGGCCCCCTCCTCCCATCGCATAGATTCAAAAAACCCTGGTTTCTCTCTTTTCGTCAATGCTGCCTCTGGTATAAGATTCAACTCCAAGATCAGGGGCATGTGATCAGACCTCGTTGTGAGGTTGAGTACCCTAAAATTACAAACCAAGTCGGCGTGAAAACTATCACAGACTGCATAATCAATGACACTTGGTTTATACGCACCATGGTAAGTGAATTGTCCGAGATTGTCCCCAGGCAGTCTCCCATTTAGAATTGTTAAATTACATTGTTCCAAACATTCAATTAATTTTTTACCCCTGGAGTTAACTTCTTTATCAAGTGATTTTCTAATGCTTGCCATGTTATGGCAAGCATCTCTCAGGTTTTCTAGAAATTTTTCGATTTCTGACTGCGGATTTGAGTAAACGACAGCTACTAAGAATTTCATATTTAAACCAGTTATTTTAATCATCAGAATTTCCGGAGAACACTCGATCAGGTCATGTTTGTAAGAGCCCCTTTTGTTATACGCTATGACTAATCCCCCCTTTGCACGACCCTTTATTTTATCTTTAATCGCATACGAGAAGACCAGATTGTATTTCGCCGACCAAAAAGAACTAACATTATTCGCTGTTAACCATGATTCTGAGAAACATAAAATATCATAAATTGTTACGTACTCCATGATGTCCACTGCATTCTTAAATCCAAAGACATTCCAAAAGACCAACCTTATTCGAGGATCGTCATCGGCAGAATCGTTGTTGTCAGTCCTTGTCGTCTGTTTACATCTCGTAGCCGTGGTATCAGTATGAGTGTAGGTAGAAATCTGCTTTTCCGGGGTGTGTGCTGAATGTAATCCGTCATTCTGTCATTTTAGCTTTGGCTGATGCTTGTTTCTGGTTGATTTTGAGGTGTTTTAAAAAAAGTCGTCCAGCGAGCCATCCGACCTAGAGCTTGTAGAATCCGATGGAGGTCGCCCTCTCCTGGGTTTGATTGTGTTTTTCGGGTTCGCAAAGTTTTCAACAGCCTGGCTTGTGGGTGTATGTGTTTCTTTCAGGCTTTCCTCCCTCAGGATTTTTTCTATTTCCCTCTCTGATAATTGTTGATTTCCCGTGTATAAGCTCGTGCCTTTTATAACCGCAACCTCCCCTCTACGTTTGAGTATATATCTGGCTTTCAAGAGAGGTTTAATAGCCTCTCTTTCTTCTGGTGTGGTATCGTCAGAAATTGCGAAACCGAGTGTTTTTAATTCTGCAATTTTATCAAAAAATGCCTTCTTCCATCGTGGAGCGATGAGTTTAATTAAAATAGGTCTGTTTTTTCCCTGAGCGAATTTGCCAATTCTGTAAACAGAGACTACGCATACCTCCTGAATAATAATTCCTGCTTTATTGTTGATTTCCATGACCTTGTCTATTGTATTTCTCTCCTTCTCATCGGTGTCAGGAACTTTGTATAAAATTAGGTTGTTTGCTCTCGACGATTTTTTGCAAATTTTCTGCTTTTGCTCCACGTTTTCAATCCTTTTCTCTAATTTTTCGACGTGCTTGATTTGGGCAGCTAGTGTTAAGTTAATGTTCCGGATATCCTGTTGGATCTTCTCGTTGGTTTCCTTCATCCCTTTAATGTCGGCTCTGATTTCGAGGAGAATCGAATCTGTGGAAGTTGACATTGTATCCACAGAAAATAGGGAAAAAAACCTCCACTTTAACACTTCACTGTCACAAAAAGCCTTTCCAGAGCTTGACGGGCGCGAAGTTTAGGGAGTTACAATCACAGCTTGGTTGGGGTTAAGAAGCGAGCAAGCAGTCGAAGGTACGTCTACTCACCGTGACAGTAGGCGCAATCATAATTGTTCATTTTTAATTACAATAATTATAATTAATTTATGTATCATAATTAATTATTGTATTTCTAATTAATCATTATTGAGATATTTAGTATTGTATTCTTCATATTTTTTACTATGTTTGCTGTTACAATAATTATACAATAATTATAATGATAATCACAATAATTGTAAATTATCGATTAATTATTTCGTTTATAATTATTGAGTATTAATTAATTATTTTGTTTGTTATTACTAATTAATAAATAATTATTTTACTTGTGATTATTAATTATTTATTAGAATTTGTAATAATGTAAATAATAAAATAATGTAAATAATCTTTGCAATGTAATTAACAATATTAAATAACAAATTTCGAGTCAATGATCCAAATATGAAAGCATTTAAAAAATTTTAAATATAAATAAAATGATAAATTTTTCTTTAAACATAAATGATCCAACGATGAAGTCATTTTTAGATTTTTAATTTTTTTTTTAATTTACCCATGATGAAATGTAAATTACGAAAATAATTAAAATTTTAAATAATATTAATAAACGTACCAAAATAAATCAAATCAAATTCAAAAATATAAAATAAAAGTAATATTAATTTATAAATATTCATAATTTTCAATTATTTATTTTTTAAGAAATATATTTCTTAAATAATTAGAATGATATAATTTTACAAAATTAGATTTTTAATACTTGAAATTAATTATAATTTATATTAAATTCTGAATATTCATAATTTTCAAATATTTATCATTATAATAAAAAAAATTGGTTTTAAATCGTAAACATTTTTTTTATTTGCTTGAAAGCTGCCTTGAAATCTACCCATATAAAAAAAATATCCCATGATGAAATACAAATTTTAAACAATGTTTTTAATTTTATTGAAATGTATAAAAACAGTTTAAAAAAGTGAAGTTATATTAATTTTAAATAAATAAGATTAAGAAATGAGGCAAAATATTTCACATTTTTAAAAAGTTTTAAATGAAAATTTTAAATTAAAATTTTTTTTCAATAAAACTAATATTTGTTACGAGCGAATCTCCATTCTTTTTATTTGATAATTAATGTGGCTTGAAATATTATTTCAAGCCACATTGATTCAAAACTCTATATGAGTTTCAAGGGACTCTCTGCTCGCTCGCAACCTGAGAGCTTACTGTCAGCATGCTGACGCAGCATTCCAAGCTCCCGGGGACTGACAGCGAGCCAACTTGCGAATGAGGAGAGTAATGACCTGAGAGAATAATTTTAATCAAGGATTAAAATTATTCTCTGATGAAAACATGCTTTTCATTTTTACACAGGTATTTAAATTTTGTTTCCTCTTCCCGAAACCACTCAATAACATGAGGGTGAATTGCGGAAGGGAATTGTATGAATGCACGGAATGATTAGTGTGTACCTGGGCCTAGGTGAAAGAGAAAATGAAACACTGTACCTAGAATATAAGATCAAAAGATAAAATAAAATAGAATTAAGGGAAAGGAAAATTAATTCCAAGGCATCAGCCTCGAGGACCTAAATTAGAAACATGTAAGAGAACTTAAAAGGAACGAAGGTGTGGTTGCACTCGTTATGCTGGGCAGTCACACACACACACGCGAGGCACTCATTCCATCTCTGTCTCTTCGACGCTCTAAACATCGCCGTCTCATTCCTTGCATGTAGCTACGCTGCCGCGACGATTGCAAGCCTCCGCGCTCTACACGTTGTCCGCGCCTTCTTCCTCCCTATACTCTTACCATAAGCGCGTCTCCTTCTTGCGTATAGCCGCACCATACATTGTGACTATAGCAGTTCGATGCACCTCGACTCTCTTTTCCTCTCTTCCTCTTTCCACGCTATCCTCCCATAGGCCATTTTCACTCCTCACCCTACATACTTCCCACCGTAGCCGGACAGTACGAGCACGTGGAAATACCAAAACAACACCACGTGCTCACTCAGCGAAAATTTGTAACGCTAAAATGTTCGTTTGATTTATGGTGAAGGGGTTGGAATTAATATATACTTATATTTAAGTTGAAAATTCCAACCTGCATCAATTTCGATGCAAATTGAAATTAAAAAGTTCTTTTAGAAATATAAAGAAAGACTTGAATGCACCTCACTTCTGTAAGGTGCTGACGAGGTTCCTGTCTCGCAGGTGCAGAAATTCCAACGAAAGCATTGGGCAATACAATTCTCGCACACTTAGAAACCAAGCTACCTGGAGTAACTTGGGCAACCTGGCACGGGCCGGAACTACCCAGACTTTTGTCCGTCCGCACGTCGGGATTTCGAGTCAATCGGTAATTTTCCACGGCAACACGAACCCCCGTAAGTCGCAACGAGTCCTATCCCGGTTTAGC